>VWZT01006490.1:83690-182093 GCA_013397055.1 Pachycephala philippinensis
ATTATTAGCAGTATTATTATTATTATTCTGAGCCAGGAAACAAACAAACTTGAAATGTAAACTTATTATTTAAGTGACTCGCAGAAACAAAGAGACTGGACCATTGCTATGGAAGACTTTGTATTTTTTATCGTCTCTAAACTTTGATCCTGTGAAAATGCGCAAAGTTTGGTGAGAGTGATTTAAAAAAAAATTGAGAGAGCTAAAAAAAAAAAAAAGACAAAAAATTACCGATCAAAACCCTTACTCCGTGTGGCTGAAAGTATCGCATTTTTAAAAGAAATATTTATGTGCACCTTGTTTCTTTCCACTTTGCAATGATGTATAAACAAGACATGCTATTTATTTGTTATTCTTTAAAATGACCCTTCCACGCCAACAATATTTATCATGTGTTAAGGTCATGGGTCTTATGTGCAGTTACTTTAAATGCTTCTAAAATTCTGTTTATGGATTAACTTAAACTGTGTGCCAAGTGTTTAAAACATTTATTTGCCAACAACATATAACCAGAAATGTTGATGTATCCGAGCTGCTTAGGTTTATGAAAGGTCATCTGGATTTTAAGTTGCATCATCCCTGTATTTAAATTGAGCTTTAATAAATTGCTTCAGTCCAAAAATTACAGGAAAAGTGTATTCTTAATTGCTCAACCAACTGATTTTTGAAAGGGTATTCTTTGCATTATAACAGGTAATAACTATTTACTTTTACAAGGCATCAGAGCAATAGCTGCTACAAGAACACTTGCCAAGCCAGTGTTTTCCCAGGCGCTGTGTTTTCAAAGGTATAATTTAAACCGCTTTTAATGTGTATGTAAATTATTCTGACTGTGGATGATTATTTAAGTTGAAATACTTTAAAATACTTTAGGCTGATTTACAGAACGCGTGGAATTCTTCTCTTCCTTTTTTTAGGGGATGTGGGGGGTGGGTTTTCGGTTTGTGGTTTTGTTTTATTTGGATTTTTTTTTTTTTGAAAGAAAAATGAGAGCTGAAAAGCAAGAAGTAGCTATTTACCCAAAGTGAGCCTTCAGTTTGAGTTTGCATGGCTGGGTGGCTGTCTCTCTGCCATTTGTAAATCAAGATTTTTTTTTTCATTTTCTTTTTTTTTTTTCTTTTCAAAAACGAGTCCTGCTATTTTCCACTACTTGCAGATAATACAAATTCGGACTGTCAGGTTGGATGGCAAAATAGGAGCCATGATGGATCTGTTGGCAGGTCACGGATGTGTAAAGAGTGATATATATTAAATAGGTCAATCAGATTATGACAGCAATGTACGATCGTTTGTATGTGTATCTATGTCGGAAAGAATCTTTATTAAAATATTTTGAACAAACGCTTGTGTTGTGCTGTGCTTTGTTAAGCATAGATATCCAGATTTAAGGAGGTGGATGGTGGGGGTGGGTAGTTTTCTTTCCTTTGCCTTGCTCTGAGTGCGCCCCAGTACCCTCCCCGTCACCCCACTCCCGGCTCCGGGTGTCCCAGGCAGGGAGGCGAGAAGTTCCTCCCGCGCTGCGTTTCTCCCGCTCCCGTGGCAGGCGGCCCCCGGCGCTGCGGGGCTCCGTGGGGCAGCGCCGGGCCCTGCTCCGTGCCGCGGCTCCACGCCCGCCCCGCGCCCGGGCTCCATGCGCCCCGGGGTACGCTGCAGGACCGCCCCCCCGCCTCCTCCCTACCCCCCGAGTTTTGGAGCCGCCCCTCCCCTCGCGGACCCTCGGCCCTGCCCCAAAGCCGAGGGCAGGGGGAGCAGGCAGCCCCCCAAGCTGCCTGCCCGGCGCTAAGCCCGGCCCGGGGGTCCCGGCCCTCCGGTTTCCCCCTCCCCTCGGGCGGCCCCGGCCGGCACCGGGTGTCCGCGGAGCCGCCTCTCCCAACGGCAGCACCACGGGCGGGGGAAGGGGATAAATATTTTCTGCTCCACTTCCCATCAAAAAAGATTAATCAGAACCTGTAACTTTTCAGGAAACATAACTGTAAAGTGCCACGGAGCTGTGGGAAGGCAGCCCAGAGAGGGTGGGCAGATCAGCCCCCAGGCGCAAGGAGAAGCGTCTCTCAGCATTTACTAGACAAAGGCTGGGTGCGTCTAATTATGATTATTAAAACAATTTCCATGACGATGTCTAATATTATGTTAATTTGAAAACAACTGTGTATGAAAACTGTCGACTATAATACCTAAATTCATTTAATGAAACACATCGTTAAGGCAATTAAACCTCCTGGATGTGATTAAGGAACATAATTACGACACTGTTCTGCGCCATAATTGGGTGTCTTTAATCAAGGGGTAAAGTGATCAGCAACACAGCCATTAGTTTGTATTGTTCTGTCTCTGCTGTCCATCATTCTGATTAGGAATTAACCACCGCCACCAGCTTGGCGTGGTGCGTGCCTGTGTGTGTGTGCGTGTGTGTGTCTGTGTGAGTGTGTGTTCGTGCATATAACATCGCAGGACACATTTGCTGCAATATTTACCGCTTAATGTCTCTGGCTACCGAGCGGGCTTCCTTCCCGGAGAGGTTCCCTTGGAAGGCGCGGGCGCTGCCCGGCTTTACCCGGCCGTGGGGTGGGGGAAGACAAGCCAGGTCCCAGCAAACTCCTGGAGCGGCCGGGACCTGAGGTGGGGGAAGGCAAGGGGCTGGGGGAGGTCCACGCCCTGCCACCCTGCTCCCCTGGGCAGGGTCCGAAGTGTGCGGGGCGGGCCTGGAATGCTCCCCACCGGCTCTGGGGAGCGAGGGCGGCCGCTGCCGTCTATGGCACATGGAGCGGTTTCTCCGTTCACCGCTCTCTCGCCTGCCTCTGCTTCGGAGCGACGGGACAGCGGAATGAAAATCTTTGTCACCCCTGGATACCGCTCCCGCCCGACTTTGGGCTCTCTTGCATTCTCTTCGATTGCTTCGTAGTGGGGAGAGGGGTCCGTGCCGTGTAGAGGTGCTACCACTCCCGGCCCCACTCCCCTGTCGCGCTGCACCGAGCATCCTCCCTGGGAAGCGGCGCGAAGCCACTGGGCCAGTCCCTGAGCAGGTCTTGCCAATGCAAGCGTAATGTGTGCCGGGCTGGGGGGAGGAGAGAGGCTCCCCCGCCCCCCTTAAAGCCTGACAGATCACTTAGCCAGAAATGAACATATACTCTTTCAAAAGAGCTTCTTTCCCGTTTACACCTGCCCCACCGAACCGGGATCTCCCTCAGCCTCATCCGGAGCTCCCTCTGCCCCCGCCGCCCAGCCCAGCTCCCTTCCCCGGCCCCTTACCCCGGCTCGGAGCTTGAGATTGTCCCAGCATGAGTGACATTGGCTTTCCTAATGTAATGACTTATGAAAGATATAATCATGTGTTAAATTGAATCCTCCGCTTAACTGTTAATGGTGTGCTCTGGGCACATTTACGTATTAGATGCTATGGTAACTAATTACCACTAGAAGAAGGGATAATACACTTTCCAGACTTTGACAAATAATTATGAGTGTTCACATCCCTGCTAGCAGCAGTTGCAGCGGATCTGCTGGAATGAGTAAGTGAATAAATGAATGGGTAAGTGAACTTGTGTGCATGGAGGGGACTAGATAATGAATAGTGGTCAAGCGAGTTTTCTTATTAAAACCTTTAATGAAAATGTGATTTAGGGTGGAAGGGGGAAAAAAAGTGCGACGCTGCCTCTAAACGTAATTAAATCGCGTAATATAAACATCAGAAACATAAATAAGTTTGCTTTTAATTAAACCGCAGCAGTCAAAGTAAATTATCCACGTGCTCGGAAACTTTACAGCAATTTACACTTTTTTTTTTTTTTGGTGGGGGGGGGGGCGGCGGAGGGAGGCTGTTGCGGGGTAAAACAGACGAGCCGGGACTCCGCGACTCTCTCCAGGATCATTTGTAACTGTGATCGTATCGCCCCTGCCCACAGGCCGGAGGGATCCTGAGGCTCTAAGCAAACGGCGGAAAAGCTCCTTGTCGGAGCGGGACAAAAGTTTGGGGAAGCCGCTCTGGGCTCCGCGCCGGCCCCGGCCCCCGCCGCCCGCCCGCTCGGCGGGGCCGCTGCTGCCCCTCGGGGCCCGGCCCCCGCCCGGGAAGGCTCCGGCACCAGCGGAGCCCAGGGAGGGCGTAGGGCAGGTTCTCCCTGAAGCGTTGCGCATGGCTTAGGCAGGCGCCGCAGGGGTTAAGCCGATTGTGCCCGCTCCTACGCTGCCATCCCGCCGGGGCAGGGGCGAAGGCGGGAGCCGCTGCCGGGAGCGGGAGCTGGCATAGCTGCCCCGGCCCCCAGCCCCACTCGGGGGCTCCCAGCAGCTCCGTCGCAGAAGGGACATCTGCTAAATGAGCACAGAGCTGCAGCCAGGCCCATTTCCCCGTGGTCACTCATCAGCTCGGTGTCACCCAGCCCGCCCACACCCGCCCCCGAAGCGCTCCGGAGGGGAATTTGGTCTGGTTCGGCTGGTTCTCCAGCCTCGAGAAGGGTTAAATCCTTCCCCAAACCCCTAGTTGCCCTTGTCCTCTCAACCTGATTCAGAGACTTGTAATAAAATAGGAAGCAAATTTATGGTCTGTTTCAAGCACTTTACTGCTGTATTTTTAAATTCATATATGCACATATAAGAATTATGATCTGTGAATAATTTGAAATGCTATAGGAAAATGATGTATTTTAGATCAAACATAACCGTTTTCTTACATAATTGTCTCGGATTAAAATAAAAAAATAAAGATACATTTCGAAGAGAGACAAAGCTGAAAATCTAATGACAGCCATAAACTGCTAGACAGCCATAAATTAACGTCTTCATCAAACACTGAAGGGATCAGTGCTTGTCTAAATCAACAATTATTTCTTCCGAGAAGTTGCAGAACAGATTGCCCCTTTAATACTATTTTTAAGTCTTCATAATTGAGGATTAGGGAAAAACAATCGCCTTTCCAGAGTAAACCTCCTCTCCACCAGCCGAAGCTCTCCAAACTCACCGAACACCCAGACCGCTTCCCTAGAAACCTCCTCGGGGGTCCCGTCCCCTTGTCCCACTGCAGCATCCCTGGAAGCTCGTGATGCTTTTAGGAAGGGGCTGCAGGAGTCTTTCCTCACCCCCCTCTCCCCTGATTTTTGTCGCGGGCCGGGCAAGGTGGGAGCGCCGGGAGCGCAATCCGGCTCCGGGAGCCCGGCGGGCAGCGGGCAGTGGGCGGCGGGCGGGCGAGGGTGCGGGTCCCTGCCGCCGCCGCGGGCCGGGGCATCCCGGAGCGGGGGCATCCCGGAGCGGAGCCATCCCGGAGCGGCAGCATCCCCCGGCGCCTCGGCACAAGCTCAACTAATGCGCATCCGCTTTTCAGGTTCAAAGCTTTAGCGAGGCGGCACTTCTCCCAGCTGCAGCCACCTGCGAAGCCGGTTTTGCAAGAGGCTGCTGTAAAGAATTCATTTTTAAAAGGCAACTGAAAGATACGTTGTGAAGAGAGGCAATTCACTTGCTCACAAGATGGAAATTAGGGAAAGACTTGCAGCCTGTAGGAGGTTAGCGAGCGACTAAACTGTTTGGAAGAAAGAGGTAGTTGGAAAGATGAGCTGATGGGGAAGAAGTCGCTGTCAAAAGTCATCACAGGGTGTTCGCTTACTGACTTTTACTCTCCCTGTAGCCAGAACTTAGACTTTTATTCAACTTTTCTGTACTCATAGCTGCTGGTTTTGAGGAAAAGGAAAATAAACCAACACATTAGTGTCAAAATCGGTTTAGCAAATCTTTGAAGATAGAATCCTGCAAGGCTTCTAGTAAGAACAGCTGAAGCTTAAGCTTCTTTTGATTATTTATTTTGCTGTGAATAGTTCTGAAGACAAGCACATTTCTACTATTACGAATGATGTACTCATACAACCTCAGTTCACGAGATCCCAGGAAAGCCTGATGCATACAAATAAACACAGTATTGGTTTATATGAGGACCAAGATCCCACTACAGTTTCCTTGCTTTCAATTTAAAATGGAACATTGTCTACTTCTTTAAATACACTTTTATATATGCAGCAACCATTTCTTCATATTTATTACTAATTATAAACATAGACAATAACTTAAGGATCACAATACTTCCATAAGCATGGCTTGAAGGGGCGTTTTTGCAGTGAGATCATTTTTCTGATATGTTGTGGGTATGGGGACATGACTAGCCAGGGAACATAGGCTGATTTAGGTAGTAGACAGGAAAATACTTCACTTTCTGTGGTCTGGCAGTTAGAATAGCTCTATTCATATGAGTTAAGCATATGCATATATTGATACCTTGAACAATTTTAAAATACAGTGCTATACAAGTAACATCCAGACAGTATCTAGTATCAAATCAAATACTAGATAAAATACAGTGTTAGGTGGTCTTACTAATTCCTTCCTTTCAAGCTATCTTTCAGTCCATTATGGAAAGCTCACTCAGAAATGTGTCCTTCAAGAAATCTCAAACAATGCCACTTTTTAATTTATAAATTTCAGTAACTTCTAATATAGCCTGGAGTTAAAACAATTGCACAGCTACACACATATTTATCAAACCCAGAAAATGCTGCAGGTCTGTCTTCTCTAGAAAGTATCTTCAATAACCCTCGGAGACATACCTGACAAGCATTCCTGCATGAAGGAATGGAGAAACATCGATGTCTTTAGGGTACAACCTTCATATTAAATAGCTGCTTGTAGAACTCAGCAGCTACAGTGATACCTAGAAAACCCAAGGTGTGCTTTGCTGGTGCAGTGCTGTGTATCGTAACAATTTCATTCATATCCCCCTTTAAAATGAATGATCTGTGAAGACAGACTATTTTACACTAGGTAGTACATCTTGTACTACACGGAGGTTTGCAAAAGCAAAAGCTCAGGAGTTGTACTTAGGAATCACTAGCGGACTGCAGATCTTTATACTAACTCTGAATAATGTCCTAAGAATGTCAGAAGTGCCACTTTTTTTACCTCATCTGATGAGAACTGGCTTATGTTTCATGGCGCGGGGGGGGTGTGGTAAAACAGACATGATCATTTCCAATATTCAGAGGAGTTTCTGCATTCCACTGCTGAATTAAAGGCTTTTTTTTTTCATTACAGAAATACCTGTCACGATCAAGTAACAGAAAAATGCAGTATGTTGAAATAATAATTAAAAATTTAAAGCAATAGTTATGAATCTGTGAGAAAAGTATAAACATAAGCTGGAAAAAATACCATAGACAATCATTCAATATTAAAATAGATATATTCCTTTTTATTGTGTACTTGAAATACAAAATTCCCTTAAGATGTTAGATTACTAAAATAATGAAATTTCAGTTTTCTTGCTCAGAAGTACCTTAGTCGATCTAGGAGCCTGAACAATGTATATTAACTGTTAAAGTAGAACCTAGCTGTTGTTCATCTATATACAAATTGTCAGTTTGCACAATTAAGAGCACTTCACAATCTCTTGAATGACAGAAACTTCAATAATGACAAAATAAAAGATCATGTATAATTCTACACGAGAAATTCACAGACCAGTAATTATACATAAAAATAGCAGTGCCAAAAGTAGTGACATGCAGCTGGCTTCAAAGCATAAACTAAAGAACAACTCTTACATGGTTTTATATTATTACATTAGGACATACTGACAAAGATATGAAAATCTAATTTGCAAACAGGTACACATATACTAGAGGGTTTCCTAAATAATGGAACATTTTAAAAAGTTTACAGTAGCATCTAGCAGTACTAAGTGTCAGCATGAAAATGGAGAACATACAATCTGTAAATTAAAATAACAATAGTAATTTAAAAATTACATTTTAGCATTCACATTAGTTCATGATAAATTAACTTTCTTCTTGGGCACTATAAAGGGCCATATTGACTTAAACCTATTTTTTAATGAGGAAAAAGGTGCTTATATATATTTTTTTTAATAGCAGAAGATGCTATTGATACAGCCATAGACATCAACAACTTACAGTCAGAGGCTGGCAGTGACCAGCCAAGTCACATCTCAAACTGACGGATGAGTGCACCATTTCATCGAGGAACAGCAGAGAAATCCAGGGGGTACCTATGTACTCCTCCTGCCTGACCCTGCACCTGCCAGCCCTGTGGATGCCCCAGCAGAGACTGCAGGGCTGGCAGGGCAGACCCCCCTGCTGAAGTGGGGAGGTGGGAGAGGGAAGCTCAGGTCTGACTGCCTCCCCCTGCCCTGCCCTGCAGCCCCACTGGCACCTGAATGCTTGCAAACAGCACTGCTGTTTCTGCTTAGATGATTTTGCCTCTTCGTGCTCCAGTGACAGACACCCAGAGCTGCACACTCCTGGGTCCTGCACAGTGACAGACAGAACTGCACACTCCTGGGTCCTGCACAGTGACAGACACCCAGAGCTGCACACTCCTGGGTCCTGCACAGTGACAGACACCCAGAGCTGCACACTCCTGGGTCCTGCACAGTGACAGACACTCAGAGCTGCACACTCCTGGGTCCTGCACAGTGACACTCAGAGCTGCACACTCCTGGGTCCTGCACAGTGACAGACACTCAGAGCTGCACACTCCTGGGTCCTGCAGCAGAGAAGATCATCAAAAACAGTGTTGTTGTGCCCTATGTAATGGAACATGCTCTTCTTGGCACAGCACCCTGCAGCCAGCTTGGCTCCAGCTGGGACTTTTGGGGATGCTGCACCCTTCCCCTGTTGTGCTGTCTCAGCTTATTGACCAGGAACACCAACACCATGGGCCTTTCAATCCTGCTCCAGGAGACTGAGTCACTCCTGGTCAGAGCAGCTGCTGGCATTCAATATGTCACCTCCTCAGTTGCTGAATACACGGACCAGAAGGGCTTAACCTCTCCTCTGTCCTGCTCCAGCTCTCACGACTTTACATGGGGGTGAGGTTTACTTCCTCTGCAGCCGAGCTATGCCAAGGTAGTGATGCATTGCACACCAGCAAAACTAATCTACCAGGAGTCTGGGTTACCAGGGACACAATTCCAGGCCAGGCTGGGCAAACCCTGCTTTGCATTTGATTATTTTGGTTCCTGAGCAAAAAAGCCAAGCAACTTTTACCCAGCAGAACGCTGGCCTCTTGCATGGTGCTCTCTAACTCTGACACAAGGCCTCCAAATGCCTTCATAGAGGTTTCCTGCAACTCCTGGGAAAGATTCTGACCCTCTTCTCTCTTTTTCTTAATGGAGCATACCCTACAGATTTAATTTGCTACTTTGGAGACAATCTAGTTCTTCTTTTAATTTCAGAATAGATACTATACAAATTGATCAGCAATTAATCTGAAACAGTACTAATGATTTGCATGTACTTTTGGCACAGTCCTATTATGCCCTATCAAATTATGCAGCAGCCAGTGATACTCTAATTCAAAATCCTAAAAATAGAATACAATTATAAAAAAGAGGCTTCTGTTTAAAACAAATACCCACTGTTATTTTCGCAGTTGCTTCAGGTTTGTTTTAAACTTGGATGCCAAAGAAGGATTCATCATAATTGTGGTATGAGACATTTTACACCTTACATTTAAGCAATAATGGAATACAGTCAACAGTATAATGATATCAACATTCCCTCTCTCAGTAAACCAGGCTCTAATGTCCAAACTGGATTGTGAGCTACAGCTGAGTACAGAATAGCTTCTACAGAGTAACCACAGGAATAAGTAACCTGACTACAAGAATGTGTCCATGAAAACCAACTTTATTCTGTGGCACAAAGCAATAATTAGCTTTTGCTGTTGATTAAATGTTGAAGTAAAGTAAGGAGCAAGAAACAAATGCAAAGCCCACTTAACTTTAGTGTACTCCAAATGTGTAGACATTTTCAATACTATATATGAAGAGAAAATGTTTATCCAATATATCTCACAAAATCACAGTTTTCTTCTTGGAGGATTTGGAATGTGGCTGTGCCAATCTCTGAAAACCTTTCTACTGATGCTGATGCTTATTTAGGGTATGTGCTTTATACAAATAACTGAACTGAATAAATAATTCTTAGAATGTAGGTAGCAGTTTTCATCCATAGGCCATCAAGTGCTCTACACATGAGCAGAATTTCTGATTTTGAAAGACTTACTCTGGCACATCCCAAAAAGAGATGTTTTTTTAGGAACACAAGGCAAGGCCCACAGACGTGGCTGTTCTCCCATCACAATTATCATCTTGGCAAATTGAGAGTGGACAGCCACGGGAAACCTCATCAGTCTCTGAAGTGACGGCTGGGAAGAGAGACAGGGTCTAAAATCTCAGATCTTGTGCACTAGGAAATTAATTTTCCAAACAGGAGCTGGGCACCCAGTGAAGCAGGTTGGGCAGCCAGTATAAACTTCTATGGCTGCCCAGGGTTTTCACTTGCTCGAATTCTGGCCCCAGGGAAGAGCCTATTTTCCAGTTTGCAGATGGACAATTCTGTTTCCAAACACAGGTCACACTACTCTGCCTATGCATAACTTAGGCAAAGTAAAACAATATTAAAAAGCAGTTTCAGATACTACACTTGCCCTTGAAAACCTCTTCCTATTTTGCCTTTTTGGAGAAATGAACAAACATATGAAATGGTCAAAATAAATGCATGAATGTGTTACTAAGAAACAGTGAGAGAAAGAGAAGCTAATTTTCGAGGTGATAATTTCAAGCAGGCTTGTATATTTTATCCCTGAAGAATAGGCTTCTTTGGGGGGGCTCAAAAGCCAAAATAGATAATTTAGGCTTGATTGAGAGCCTATTAAAATCAACAGAACATCCCTTCTGACTTTAAATGACTGAAGGAAAGAAATCACATATTTTAATTTTTTTGCACTGCACCAAAAAAAAAAAAAAAAGGAGCAAGAAAGCAAAGCATTCACCCTCAGTACATAAACCTGAAGTTAGAAATGTGTTGTCAGTAAGACATTTTTGCAAATCATCCTCCACCACCCCACACAACTTCTATCACCTCTCCCAAATAAACGGCTAAGACTCTCAAGACCATGAAAGAAATAAAGTAAATATAAAGTTAGGATAATAATCACTAGAAATTCTTTCATCCTCTAGAAATAAGCTCCCCCTTTCTTGTTATTATGCTTCTATGAGCAGATGCTGATATTCCTCTAGATGATGGGTATATGGGACCTCCCAATCTAACCCTGTGACAGAGGGCTTGCTGAGCCCATTTCCCATATAAGTGGCCTGGATTCATCCTCATCTCACGGCCAAGAGTATGGGGATGCACCTTGCAGAGATGCTGGGCTATTTACATGGCCAGACTCTTGTCATGTCACCTCACTTCTCACAACACAGGCAGGACAAATTGAGGTTGCACGTCCCTGCATCTGGTCTCTACCTCCAGCCCAATGGCTTTTCTCCTTAGAAACAAAGAGGAAGGAGGTAAAAGCAGAAAGGGAAAAGCAAATGTTTCCAAAAATATAAAGCTGAGTGATGAAACAGAGCAAACATGGGGATTAGTGGAAGGCGTATAGGCAGCTGCTCAATTTCTTAAGGACCTTAGCTTGTAACGAAAGGCAATATCAACGTCTGGCAGGAGGATACCAAGGCCCATGCGACTGTTATCAAGTCTGACAGATTTGTTTTCTGCTAGTTCTACATCAAAATGAGACAATAGTATGAAAAGAAACATCTTCATCTCATTCATTGCGAGGAACCTCCCTGGACACATGCTGATCCCAGAGCCAAAGGGCATTAGGAAATACTTCAGTTTTCTTCCTGCCTTGTAGAATGTGGTTTTCTTCTTGCCATTCTCTATGTATCGATCGAACTTATACTCCTGAAAATGAAAGAGAGAGACAGCGTGATATCTAACAAGGCAGTTACATGAGCTGCTTTCTTTGCACAACGGTAACGTGCCTGAAACCCAGAAAATAAGATAAAGAGGAAGACAAGGAGCTGACAGCTTCTTCTTTTTAGTTGGTTCTCTCAAGTTTCATTAACTCACATTATCTTCCCTGCAAAGAACACTCTTTAAATCCACTTATTTGGCTTAGTCCTTTTACATCAAGCTCCTTCAACTTCCACATCTCATCCACTGAGTGTCTGGCCTATATTGATTGTAATTAGATTTTGACCGCTTTGTAGCAGGGACAATGAACCTTAGTGGAAGGACAATTTTCTTGTAAAGCACCATACGCACGCGGTGTGGTACATACATCATGAGTAAGGATAATCTGCCAAATTCTGCAAATGCCTATGAATAAATTAATGCATTGCACCAATTTTGCTCTTGCAAGCTAGAGCAAAATCCACCCTTCTTTTGCACCGAATGGTGCAGATTATTCAAAAACTCCAGTGCTTTGCAGTCAATTTTCCTTTCAGTTGGAGATGGCTGCTGCTTAATTTGCCACATCTTACCTTCAAATATTTTGCTCTAGAAGCTGTGAGCAAAACAGGACAACTGCCAGTGACTGACCATGATAAAGAGGGTGCTTTCAAGTAAGGCTTGAGGTCACACTTGTAACCTACATTCCATAAATTGAACATATTTCTGACTATTTTGGGGTAGCAGGATCCCTGTTTAGAGATAATTTGTGTTTTTGAATGAAGGAGATCTGGCATCCTCACTCAGTCAATGGCAAATTAACCACTTACAAAACCCTCCTGCATGCTTTGAATAAAAATGACAAGCACTTCTTGCTTATGGTCACTCATTAGCATTTGTCCTGCTTTGCATACATCTGCTATAGCAGCAGCCATTTGGAGCTGGCTGGGAACAAGTCATTCAGACAGACACCGACCTCAACTGATTAAAAAACCCCACACCACCACTAAAAATACACAGATAGTGATCTACCCATTAGATTAAAGGCTCTGAAAATCATGCATTCCAGGTCTTGCTGTTGAGAAGCAAGGGTCAGGGGAGGTGGTCAGTGAGAAAGGGAACAAGTACTAGGTGCACTGGAGGGGATGTAACTTTGGGTGCTGAAGAACAGGAGCTTGTTTCACTAATTGGCAGAGGTCTGGATTTACGCAAATGTAAAGGTGATTCTATGTCTGCTTCCACTGACAAGTAATTCTTTTCAGTCTCTTTGAACAGCCCAGCCAAGAGGAAGCATGCCTTTATTTTTTTCCACCAGGAAGCTATTGCTTCATTTGAAGCAGCACAGTAACAAATGAAAGCCCAGAATACCATAAGATTTACTTCCTGAATTCTAAATCCTGCTGGTCTAAAAAAGCACTGCTAAATATGAACTGCAATAGCTTAAAAACCCAACCCAGAGCTCTTCACTTTGCCCAAACATTTTCACACGGTGCACTTCTGGTGTCTGGAGCAATTAAGAACTGTGTTATTGAACACACAGACACACTGGGTCAAACCTTATGCTTTCTTTGTCATATTAAAAGCTTTCTGAGACTTGTAATTGCTTTTAACAAAAAAATAAATTGCTGTCTAAGGAATAGGGAAAAGAGAAAACAAGTGTGAGACAGGAATGTAGCCAATGACAGTGACATCAAACTCAGGCTTGTGCTGCTGAAGCCCCTTGGGTTGACTAGTGTTTCCTTAAAAGCTAGTTTACTGGCTAAATAAAGCCTAATTTTTAAAAATGAAGGGACTTTCAGCCATGCACAAGGTCTCCTGAAAGAGACATGGTGGCTGACAGCAAGGAAAAGGTCAAGATACTGAGCAAAAGCAGGCAATGAAGTTCTGTGTGGACGGGCTGCTACAAGTATTATGGAAACTGAGCAATCTCCCGCGATTGATGTAAGTCCCTTTCTGTCACATACTGTATTTAGCTTTGTTTGGGAAGTCACCATAGAGGGTTTCCTGCAGGGTTTCCTGATATTTACTCCATGGGTTTTTCAGAGTTCATTTACTGAGCTCTATAACTAGCTAAGTTAGAATTTAGGGGTTCACTTACACACTTTATAGAAAATGGACTAATTTATTTAGACCTTAATGGGTGGAGAAAGAGGTCAGAAATATATGCTTACACTTACACAATATGGTGCCGAAGCAGAAGATAGCTTGAACTTAAATTTATGTATCCAGGAGAAAAAGCATTGCTACAAAATTATCTCGTCAAGCTGCCTGTTTTCCCAGGAAAAGTTTTCCCTAAATACATGACAAGCTCAAGACTGCACCTTTCAAAAAATTCATTCTCCATCTCTATCTGATCCTCAGTAGTTATTGTTGAAAGCACACTGCATATTTTAAGAACCAAACAGAACAGTGATTTCCCCACTTTTCGAGAGGGCCCATGTGCTGAAATCAATGTACTGCAATGTGTGGATTGCTCATTCACTATCAAAAAGATAAAATATATGAACTAAAGCTGTACTGTGAAAGCTGAGCAGAGCTGATACTAAGCAGATATATTCAAGCAATGGAAATATGGTAATATATTCCGGCAATTATTGGATAAGGGAGGAGATCAGTTTCCACACTGATGCTTTTGGTCTAGGACCTAAACAAACAGATGGACTTTTGACAAATCAATAACGTTCTCCAAAATAAAGTGTTAAGGATAAAATGAAAAAAAAAAGGAGCTTATTTGTTAGCTGTTATCTATCCTTTTTAAGGATAAAAATATTAATCAACTATTTGCCAATAGATGGATTATTTTTAAAACCCTAATTTTCTCTGCAGGCTTTATCTTCATTTTTGAGTGGGGACAGCCAGCAGAGCTCCCCTGAATGTAATTTTCGTTCCCATGGCTCCAATGTTCATCCCAGTGACTATACCTTACTCCTGCTGACTCCAACATGCTCCACACCTCCTCTCACTGAGGCTGGCAGAGCTCCTACAAAACGAAATGCTGTCCTGCACCAACGAGACACATCTTTTCTTTGCAACCTCTCATCTTTAAATTCCTGAAAGGGAGATCTTCAGGGAGCAATGTCTCTAACATGGGCTTTCTATAAACACGTAAAAAAATCCACTTCCTTTCTTCTTTGGCTCAAATGCCAAGGATGGAAATCAGCAGGGCTGGGAGACAGCCATTTGCTCAGGAAAATAGGGGTGAGGAATGGATGAGGTAAAAGGCTCTTGCCTCTCAGGCAGACGAGCCATTTGACAGCCTCAGCGTGCACCCTTGCTCTTTCTTGCTCTTCCTCTGTGGCACCCTGGTCTGGGGACAGCAATCTAGGGAGCAACCTAGCCGAGAGGAGGACTATTCAATTTGCATGCAGGTGGTGAACTTCTGAAGCTGTATTACGGCTGAGGCAGGGTGGATTAATTTCGAGTCTTTGATATTCATTAACTTGAGCGTCAGAGAAAAATACAAGGAGATGACACAATTACCCTCCGAGCTTCGCTGCAGAGCAACAGCTTTACAGTCTCAAGTTCACAACACTCTAATTGATCAAGAAGGGGTGAATCCCTACGAAGGGAGGTGAAAAAGCATAAGGCTCAAGTAAGACACTGCTATTATAGGGCTTCAGAGAGTCAATGATGCTTTGCGGGCACTTAGCTAAATGGCCCACATTATTTGCTATTTAAACCACCTTCTATTATTCAGCCCTCCTTGGGTATCAAATGATCCACTGCCAAACAAAGCCCACATTTAGCCTAAAGTTTATGGTAGTCAATGTGCAATTGTCAATTCCTTTGAAAGCAGTCGCAGTCAGTCTCATCACCATATTTCTCTCTTCAGGCCATGAATCCTTTGACCTGCAGGGCCCTAGAAAATACATCTGAAACTAGGAAGATTTGTTCCACAAGAAGGAACAGCAGTAAAAAAAAAAAAAACAACAACCCACAGATCACAAAAGGCTTGGCTGCTTCGATGTGCCTGGAGTAGGAAGAGTAGCACCAGCTGAATGTTTACCTTAGGATCTTCATAGACCTCAGGGTCCATGTGTAAAATCTGCGGGTAAAGGGCTATCCAGTCTCCTTTCCTCAAAACGACTTCTTGATTCCCTTCAAGCTTGAGAACAAAATCCTCTTGGCTGATGCGGATGTTCATGGAGGATGAGCACATTCTTAAACTCTCGTTTAAGGCACTCTCTGCGATTAAACAAAACAGGGGAGGGGGGGAGGCATCAGAAATATGGGAGATGACTGGAAGTTATACATGGCTACAGCTGCTGATTCTCCAGGAGTTTAGTAGGGCAGGCTAAAGGGAAAAAAAAAAAAAGGAAAAAAACAGGCAAACAAAACCAAACATAAAGCAGAGACCAGGAGGAGGCAACAAACAACCCCACAGGGTTGGGGTGGGGCAGTCGGGATGCTGAACCTCCCGATGTGATTCTCACTGATGGTGATCAGAAATCCTGTCGGTTGTAAGCAGCACCAAGTTTTGGGTGGAAAGTCATAATTCAGGCATCACGTTGAAAACAATGCAATCAAAAGACATGAACGCTTTATGCATTTACATATATTTTGGTGGTTGCAAACAAATACAAACGAGAGCATCCATGAAGCTGTTTAGCTTGCCTTTTGAAAGCTGTTGGATGTAATGGCAGGACTATACATTAGAAATCATTCTGCTTGTTAATTCTGTCGTCATCCTGAGAATTTTTTAATGTATTTCCTTTTCAATGCACTATGCTGCCAAATGATAGTGTCTGTTGTGGTCAGAGTGAATGAAAGCAATTCATTATTTGCCTGGTAATTTTAAGAGAGAAAGACACTTCTAATTGGCCTAGAGGAAACAAAACATACCCCTTTCAGGTTTGGGGAAAGCAAGATTTCTGTCTCCACCATCACATCCTGGAAGGCTCCAGAAGCTGAATGTCCTTGCTTTCCCAGTGGCCTTCACCTTTTGCTCCTAGCACGACAGATTTTATGGCTAATTTCCGGCAATTTATCCTGGCAGTTTGAGGAGGAATTCCTTTGGGAATAATATGCATAATTTGCATAAATCATTCTGATAGCATGTATATCAGCATGTAGCTCCTGTCTAGGGCTGCATCTCTCACTTTGTAATCAAAACTGACTATTTTTCCACCAGCGTGTATGGGCACTGTTATATGTGACTTGATTCCTTCTAATCATTAGTGTGAAAAATAGCCTAAAATAGGGTTTCATTTGCATGTAATAATCCATTTGTGTCTGCATTTATGTTTTGTGATATCAAATAAGCCTTCTCTAAGTGTTCACCAAGGCACTGCAATTGCTGCACCCAAAAGGTTAGTTTATTAGCGACAGTAGCTACCCCGTGTAGATGCCTCTGAAAAAAATAATAACAAACGTTCTTTCACTAAAAATTAAATCTGGTGCAGCATGCATAGCAAATAAAGTGGCCCTGGATGCTTTCTTGCAGGAGGTTTTTCCTTAAGCATGCATTTGTCTAAAGAAATGAGGCTGCGGTCAGCTTTGTGTGGCCAGTGCCGTGATTCAATGTGACGTACAGTGAGTCTGTGCATATTCTTTTGGACTGCCTTCGTTACTATAATCAGGCAGAGTCAAATCGGCTTGTTGGTGACGAAGCCAGAAAAGAACCCTGGTTCCAGAAGATGGCCTCTACTGCAGATAGCCACAAGGCACCTGACACGATAGATTTCAACTGGCAGTGCTCTGGCAACAAAACTTTACGCGGTACAAAGGAAGGGTCCAGCCTCCGCTCCAGACTGCCTTCAACCTGCGGAAAATGAAGCTGGTAGCTTCGTACCAGTCCACCATTTGGAAATGGTGACATACGTAGAGACAGCAGAAATCAAACGAGGAAGAGGGAAGGAGGGGGGGAAAAAAAAGAGAAATAATTATTAAAGTGCGGTGGAAAAATAGCAGGTTTACATCTAACCACCCAAGCAATGCGGTCACATCCTATCGGTGGACATCCTCCCAGAAAGTGCAGCAGTCCCTGCCTGCTGCCGGATCTCAAATGACAATTGGGCAGCATATCTTATGCAGAAGTTAATCACAATAATGGAGCACAAAGTGTGGCTTAGCGGTCAGATCGTAAATGACAAATCTGTTTTACCTTCCAGTACCAGTTATGTGTGGAAGGCGAGTTTGGCTCTCGCTCTGAGCGATCATGCCGATAATCATTAGATGACAAAAGTAATGAGTCACATTATGATCAACAAAGGAGAATGGAGCTTATATGGCTTTGCAGGCTCACATTAAAAAAACAGACAGTCAGCTTTCCACAAATGCCAGAGCTATACGTTGAGAGGAATGACAACTGCACAATAAAACTGCAGCCTTTACTTGCAGTTGTCATAGTTCAGCAGACACCAGCCATCGCCGCTGACAGACCAGCTGGGTAGCTTGGGAGGCCTTCCATTCTGCACCGTGAGGTACAGTAAATTATCCAGCACGGTAGAGCAACATCTGTTTCTGTGCTTGTGCCGAACAAACAAGGCAATTTAAAGCATACCAAGGGATAACCAAGCAGCAAATGAACATGACCCTCATTTTTTTCCCCCCTTCTTACACACATGAGATGCTAAACTTCACTGTGCAAGCGCTACATAAAGAAGCCAGGCTGTTGTTTGATAAGGTGTTGTCAGAGAGATTTTACATATTTTCTAGAGAGAGAGAAGGAGGGGGGAAGAGAGAGATATCTCTCATAGTATTGTTATTCTTAGAATCCTCCCACTTCTCTCTTCATTTCTCTTATACTAAAGCTAGCACTCAGCTTCCAATTCATTCTAGACTTTTTTTTTTAAAAACTGTTTCAATATACTTATAAATATTCAGTCTTTAAACCCTAATTTGCTATACTTAGTTCACATGCCTTCAAGCATTTGTCTTCCAATTTCCACTGAATAAATGCGTACTAATGAGAAATAGAGCAAGCTGCTGAGGCAAAGCTGGGTGACTTGAGCCTGGCCTGCCACCAGCTTGTGATAGGCAGGCAAATTGAGTTAAAATGAAAAGTCTTGTCAGCTGAAATACAACATGGTAGCCAAACAGCAAGCTGTCAATCATCCAGCCAAAACAAGGGACTGCAGGTAATAAAAGGTCATTGCGAATCATAAGTGCATTTGGCTTTCGTAGGCAAGTTAATTTTAATTAAACATGATCTCTATCTGTAAATGTTTTATAAAACTTATTGTGCAATAATGGATTGTTAATTTTACACTAACACAGAGCAGGTAATAGGGTACAATAATTATTAGAGTGTATTGTAGGAAAATAGCTATTGAGTATGCAAATATTTGGGGGGGTCATTTACCCACGGGCATCACGGTGTGCCAACACAAACGATAATCTGAAACAAGTACATTTGCATCTTACTAAGAACTAAATAGTACTGCCCAGCCCATTCCAGAAAAATATATTTACTTCTTTCAATTCAACCAATGATTTTAATGCTTAGCATTTGTGTTACCACTACACACACTCTATTAGCTCTTTTTGGGTCCCTACCCTTTCTTGTGCACAAAACAATTTTTCAAGCTGTGCTCTTTTTGCAGGAATATCTGGGATTCAGCAATGACCTGGGGCAAGAATACTTCACCATATAAATGAATGGACTAATATTAAACAAACGAACTGACTAAACATGCCTAGCATTAAACATGCACTAAGTACATCTCTGCTTTACCCTTGGCATTTCCATTATAACCAGTTTAACTGACAGACCATTTTCATGTGTCCTTTACCGTATTTGAGCTTTGTTGTGAGCCACGGTGTCTAATAATGCATGTTACTCTGTGCACGCAAATACACACGCTTGGGTTTTGGGATTGCATTGTTTTATGTAGACAACACAAAAGAGTGCTTCCCCAGAAATGCCATCAGAAAAAGATAATCAGGGCCAACATTTGCTAGCTTTATTTTGGGTTGAATGTGTTTTGGTTTTGGGTTTGTTTTGGTTTTTTTTTTAATAAAATAATCACATACCTGTGCTTAGAATTTAGGAGTAAATCAGGCCATGTTGTTCCCTAGACCCAAAGTATCTGACCATAATAACAATGCTACTTCCTAAGAAAGACTTTTACCAATTTGTGCTTCTTCTCCATAGCATGAAGAACCAAAAAAAGTCTCTTGTTATAGTAGACCAAAAAGAGGACGGAGAATCAGAGCACTTAAAACAGGAGAATGAGATGACAAGGTGATGAACATGCAAGCATCCCACCTGGTCTGCCTCACTCGAGAGCAGGGACACAATCCCAGTTTCCTACGCTCCGGGTTGGCACTGAGGGAAAGGAAAGAGGAAAAGTTCTTGGAGGTTTGGGGTCAGTGGCCTTCCTGCAAACAGGGGAGCTTTTGATGTGCAAGCAATGCAATTTGGGACCTTCGTCCCTCCTACACATTTACTAACAAAACATCCCTTTCCCCTTTCCACTGAAGCATGACTCTAATTCTCCTATGGTACAGATTCTTTTCTATATTATTATTTTATGGGACAGTATCCAGCCCTTTATGACTTAAGTTCCAGAAGAATTGAAATCTAGCTTCTGTTCATATCACATTATGTTTAACATGATTATAAAATTTAACAAAAGTGTTACAAGAATACTACAAAGTAGGATGTGGCACTTCCCTCTTAACACATAAATCAAATGCTACCAAGGTACTTCAAGATTTCAAGAAGCAGAGGAATGACACAGTTAATGTTTTTAAACTGTTCATACTGTTTTGCACCAGATGGTTTTAGCGAACTGCATGCTTTTATTTTCCTTATTCCTACACTTTAGGGGAGCCTTTTTTTTCCCTTTTTTTCATTGCCATTCCCATCTCAGTCTATAAATACAAACTAAATTCTCTTTTGATCTTCTTGATGCTTGGTACCTTATTTATTGGTATATGCTAGCTCTGATGTGAAGTAGTTTTACTTGTGTTCCTTAAAAGTCTGTTAAATGCTTACAAAGTCATGTTACTCATCTGAATTGTCATGCAACATCCCCTCTATTTCAAAAGCATTCTCCATTTGTTAGAGATAAATCTGCGTCAAAACAGCCATGACTCCCGATGTAACCAAATTGATAGACTTACAATATATAAGATTAGTATTAATGCTCTAACACAAAGGAAAAGGTTCAGTCTCAATTTTGTATTTCTACTAATCAAATCAAGTTCGCACACAGATTTTTGAGACATGCCACACTGGATGATCCTGGAGAATGGCAGCGATTACAAGGATCCAAACCAGGCACAGAATGCACAGCTCCACCACCATCTCTTGAGACAGCTTTGTTTAAGAGTGGAGCATCAGTTCAGGTCATGAGCTACCAAGACTTACAGACATGAGCTAGTTTTGAACATGGGATTGGTTTTGATATTTAACAACAGAGGATTACTGAACCTTGAATCTTGTATTCAGCTGTTGTCTAACCTTGTAACACTACTTGTGGAGACTTTCAGATGCTTAAAGGTTAGGTACCTACCTGCTACACCCTCTTTCCTCCCTTGGGCTATTTTCACCATTTCTCTTGCCAGTGTCTGTGCACTACCAAATGAAGGCAAACCAAGAGCTGATGCTCTGAAGGCCTATACAGCTCCTGATTCAAACAACTTCCAGTGACCACTGGCAAGGGTCTCCGTCTGAACCCCTGATCCAGAACTGGAAGACATGTAGCTCCCTTAAAGCTTTTGAATAAAGTACTGAAAACACCATTTCTACTCTGCAAATTTTTATCTTCCTGTATTTTATTTGGAGGCATTGCCCAACAGAAGCCTGCTTTAGAAGCCTTTTTTGTTTTGTTAAAGAGAGAAAGAAAGAAATTGCTTGCAGAAAAAATGCATTTGTGGTTTAAATACACTATCCCACTTTAATTTCAGGAAAGGGTCTTTCTTGGCAGTACCATACAGAAGTATTTGAAATGCATTAACACTTCGGCAGATGCTCAGAATCAAACAACTTAATAGGCATCAACTTTTTTTCAAATAATTGCAAAGCTTCGATTTAGCCTTTTGCATACCTTGCATAGTTAATTACCTAGGCTTTAATGTTTACATGCAATGAGAGTATCTACAGCTATAAACTACATAATTTATAATTGATGTAAATGGGTGTTATTATGTCAATTAGGCAGCTGTGTCCTCCACCTTCTCAGTAAACAGAAATGAGTGATAAACCGAGTTTGCCGGGAGAGGCCCTCTTCTCTTCCTAACAGATAAAAATAAATTACCTAGGTAGACCAGGTTGTCCAATTGTTCTCTGGTGAGGTGGATGTTATATGTGGGCCCTCTCTTTTGACCTGTTGACTGCAGCAAATGGTCAATCTCGTCACGCACCGCTGCAAGAGCTTCTGGGTGCCGCAGAAGATAATACATGGCCCAGAATGTAGCTGGAATCGTGTTTCCCACAGAGGCCCACAGGAAGGCAAAATGATGTGCTGGGAGAAAATAAGTGAAAAGGAAGATTAATAGCGTTTATTACACTGATTAGATTTGCAGTGTGCTAATTAAAAGATGTTAGGACACAGACCCAGCCAAGGATCAGTGAATGCTAATGAGGACCAATAGGCTTCTGAAGTCTAATTTTCTGCTTAATGAGAATAGTTTGAAATGTAATGTCNAAATGCAGCTCAGTTATAATCTTTCTCATTATCACCATTAAGTATCTTGTTTTACCACCTCAGCACAAAAAAAAAATCAATTATCATAGAGGGTTGTTTCAGAGTAAAACATTTTATCATTAGCCAATTAGAAAGAACATAAAAAAATTTCAAGGTCGCCATTTTGCCTTTTTATTTCAAAGGTCTATAGTAAATTATTTTATTTTAGACAAGCAATCATTCATAAGTTTCCTACCTGCTTTGTCATAATCTCCAAGCAGCTCATATTTCTCAAATATATCTTGTCTGGCTTGGACCACTTTTGACCCTCCCAGCCATTTTGTCATGTTCTGAAGTAAAAAATGATGTATAAGCTCCTTCCGAACCTTCTTGGTAGCTCCTAGCAACTCAATTGGTATGTTTGCAGCTAAATAGGGAAAGCTGGCATCAAACTTGATAAATTTGTCTCTGATTTCACTAATAACTTTGTGGCCATCTGCAGCAGGAACTCTTCCATATAGTGTTACAAAACTGGCTTCAAACATTACAGAGCAGCAGAATTTGTACATTTTTTCTGTTTCCCAATCTGTTGCTTGTGAGCATTTCCATTCAAATATATCCTGGAGATTCTTCATCATGTGGTCAGAAATGATATCCAAAGGCTTGCCTTGTAGATACTGGTAGATTCTGTGCAGGTTTTCCTTGAGTTCAGGGAATTTTCCTTTCGACAAGGCTGGGTAGTCAAAAGTTTTGGATGCCATTTTATTAGCAAATTCATGAAATTCAAGTTGCTTGCTATTTCGGATGACATAGACGTATTGAAATGGGTCCATGATAAAGGTAATATATCTACCTGAATAGAAGAAAAGAAAATAATAAGAGGCACGTGCACTTTTCTAATCTCATGACACTTCCAGAAGCAATAACTGAAAATAAATTGAAGTTGTGAAAAAGCATGCAGAAAAAAACCCCCAAAGCAAAGATACATTAATAAATCTGCAAAGAAAAAAAGAAAAAAAAAGATTAAACAAATTTTATTTAGATTTTCTTTGTCAGGATGCAAAGTGTGTACACTTTGCAGGCCCTTCTAAAATCCACATGAAGCCATTTCCATGTAGACACATCTACTGTTTGTGTCAACAGTTGTGTGAGATCTCTGCAATTGTGGTGCTCTGAAATAAATCATTTACTACTCTGGTCTAATTCACGAAAATACAATGTGGAGTCCTAGCAACATTTGGAAACTGTAGGTTTCCACCAGCAGAAAGAGAGAAACACACACATTTCACCTTCAGAGAGGAAAGTGAATGACAGGGGCTGGAGTGGAAAACATGCCACCTAGGCAGCTTTTTTCCCAGCCGATGACACAGGAACTCCTAATCTGTCAGTTACGGCTTTAACCGCATGCTGCAAACCCCCAACATTTAAAGCTTCTTTCACATCTGGTTCTTCTTCCCCGAAGCTTTGCCAACTCTTTGTTAAGAATGTGCTTAGTTATGAATGTGAAGTCATAGCTTACAATGTAGCAGGCACCATTTTTAGCACGGGCTCCACTTTGGGGTACACACTGTCCCAGTACTAGCATCCATTGTGCTAGAGTGCACCGCCAACCCCCTTCCCTTCCCTTCCCCTCCCTTCCCTTCCCTTCCCTTCCCTTCCCTTCCCTTCCCTTCCCTTCCCTTCCCTCTTNGGGGTGAGTAGGGACAGACTGGGGCAGGCAGGAGCCCGCCTCTGGTGAGGACATGGCATTGACCCTGCTTCTAATTAAACACACAGAAATATGTGTGAAGTAACCAGAAGAGCTTGAACTTTTCCCTTCCCTTCCCTTCCCTTCCCTTCCCTTCCCTTCCCTTCCCTTGGTACTCAACAAGGTGACACAGTGATACCTTCAGCTCCTTGTACAGAGGGATAGGATTGCATCAAGGTAGATGCTTTTTCAAATTGTCCCTGCCAGAGAAATCCTGAAATTTCTCCCTAAACTTCAAGTCAACTGCTGAAGAAAAGCGTTTGGAGGAACTACATGAATCAAAATGCTAACACTCCCAAAAGCTCAATTAAATCTTAGCTCTTTATAGATGACTCTAAATTTAGAGTTCCTGATTCTTACCTTGAATGAAGAGGTGCATTAGGGAAAAAGGGTACCTATTAAAATGTACACTTCCTCTGTGAAATATCCCAATTACAAACTCAGGCAAAGAGCAAAGCTTCCAGCACTTACAGTCTAATTCTGTCTCACTAAAGGGACAAATCTCCTTTGATTTTAATGGGAACACTACATGCTTAACTGAGGACCAAATTTGGCTCTGTGACAGATGTCCAGAGATAAAGTAGTCACTACCACTAAAAATGTCAAGTATCCATGGTTACCATATAGTGATAATTGAATTATCATAGTTATTTCATATTCTGATTTATATACACACACAGTGCCCTATGGTATTTGGGTACACTCTGGACTTCCTCTACAATTACCAGCTGCCATGATTTCCCTCCCAATTACATCAACTGCAATCCCAGTGAACCAGTAAGGAAACCTAAGGGATATATCAAGACAGAATTTGACCCTTTTTTCTTTTTTGTCAACACTGTGTGAAGATTTTTAAGATACGCATGGATTTTGTTTTACTGTATCATAATCAACCATAGCTTTAAATTTAATTTTAAAGAGTAAGTATATTGAGAAACCAGCATGAAAGAGAGATCCTGAATTCTCAGTCCCCTTTTTTGACCATTTCTTCCTTTCCAGACTACAGAGGCTAACAGGAATTTTTGGTCTGGACCTCTGCAGGATCTTTGTTAAGAGCCCTAAAATTACTCTCTCTCTCCAGCTTTCACCCAACTTTCATGCTCTTTATTGAGGCTACCATCTTTGGGATCAAAGCTTGGAAAGAATGCCCATTGGAGCAATTTTTAATAAATAGATTTGGAGTGTTATTAACCCTAAAGATGAAAGCTGGCTTCTTAACTTTGCATTTACAGGGTAAACAATTTAAGTTAAGATTTTTAATTAATATTAATTTAAACCATCTGTCCACCATCTGCTTATTTCTGATGCAAAATATGAGTTTCTTTGTGATCTTTAATCAGACACTTAGCAAACGCACATCAATTCTTATCATTTTTAAGTAAGAAAATGATTTTCAGCAAATGAGTTTTCAGACAAACAAACTATTTTAGTAATAATTTTAAATCAAAACTCACTCAACACTAGCACATACTTTGAAAAAAAAGTCCCTGAGAAAAAGAATATTACAGATCCTGTTTTTATTATTCTCATCAGGTTCCTGGTAGCAAAAAGTAAGTATGTACCAAAATGTAATTCGTTTTGTAGAATCAATTCAGGCTCCAGACCACATCACTGCAAGTCAGCAACATATATAAACACATAAACCAAAATATTTCTTGTTGCTGCATTTAGTAAAGGTCTAAATAATTGGAAAAGTGGAACCCCTCTAAAACAAAGGCAGCTTGTTTACGTATGCCATTGAGAATCTAATTTTAGATCTCTTAATTAGAAAAGTACTAAAACCTAGGGCTAATTAATGGAAGTTAGAAAGTTGTGAGAGTGGGTATGGGAACCTTTAACAATTACAGTCATCCCTGCACACAGATGCACTACATGGCTACACTGCTTACCCCAGTCTCCTCCATACAGGAACAGATTGCTAATTACAAAACCGTGCCCCAACACCTCCTCTACACCCTGAACAGCAAACATCCAAAGTGGAACAAACTTTCTCACCTCAAGTTATGATTTTAAATTTTTTAAGTGCCAATATGGTCCTTAGTTTTGCTTTTTAAATCCTGTCATTGTCCCCAGGGAGGATGCTTCCCACTGATTGTCCCTGGTGGTGTCAGAGACCAATAAATTAAAACCTTTCCTAAAGTTTTCAGTTATTACTTGGTATTTTAAAATGCAGATTTGCCCTCTACTCCCATGTCCTTCCACTGCACCTAATTCCAAGACTATCTTTGGAAAGTAGCCTTTTCTGAAATCAACCCAAAATTTTGATACTCATGAGTTTCCATCAGAGTACTAGAAAAGGTAATGCCAAATCAGCCAAAAATGGAGGCATAGTACAATCTCCACAAATCAGGTAGCCTTAAATATTGAAGGTATTTATATAGAAACCACTAGAGACTAAGCCTTTCCCTGTTAGTTTGTAAAAAAACCCTTCAACACCAAAAACTAAGGAGACATGTACATACAGAAATGTCACACTCCAATTCCAAATAGTTTAAGTCACTGAGCTATTTTATTTAATGCAGTAGAAACAAGTCAAAACAAGAGATGTATCCTTGTTTCTGCAAAAAGCCCTCTGAAATTTTTTTTTTTTTTAAAGCTACGGAGAATTCCTACTTCACTATCCAATCCTTCAGTCTGCATTACACCCATGCTGCAAATAGCCTGGTTATCTCCATTTAGTTTCTACAGTCTCCTAGAAATACAAGATTGATGTGGAAAATATGAAAATTGTCAACTTTGGTAAATCTGAGCACAGAAGCCAGTATTTGTATGATAGTTAAGAAATTACTCTAATAATGCATTCTGGAGCTTTTTAATGCTAATGATGAAAGACAAGCATTTCAGATGGCATCTAATGATGGATGTTATTTCAGTAATGCTTGCAGCAGGCTTCAGCCTGGTAAGGAGTTAATGTAAATTACCTTTTGCCTAAGAGAGAAAAATGTGATATGTTACTGTAGGTGCATCATGCTTTAAAGAAAAGAATGACTTAACAGCAGTATTTGAAAAGACAAATGTGCTTAGTAAAAACCACTAAGATTATTTTATTAAAAGGTGAGTTAGTCTCAGAGAGAATGTTGCAGGGTTCATTATCACCCCTACCAACTTGAGAGGAAAAGGACACACAGTTTAATCCCAAGAAACAATGACAAAACTGTTTCAAGCTCTTTAAGTTCTTACCTAGCCGTCTGCTTATGCTGCTGACCCTTAACAAGCAGAGGGGCTTGGGAAGTATGATCATCTCAACGCCACAGACTCTCTCTCTCTCTTTCCCCTCCTTATTCTTTTCTTTTCTGTTCCTTTTTTTTTTCCCCCCAAGACTATCGCATTTACGTAATCGTCCTCTTATTAGGGAGATTCTGCTGAACTGCTGACAATGATGTACAGTGGTGCTGCGCTGGCATGACGTTTGGGGAAAACGATTCTGCTGCACCACCACACAAAACCAATTAGAGAACTATTTTCTGCGACAGGTCAGGAATTTACATTGTTTCTCATAGAAAGATGTGCTTTTTAATTTCTTTATTAAGATGACATCCATGTCCCTTGCGACTTTTAGGGATGACAATCATTTGCTCATCACATGGGAAAGTACAATCAGCAAAATCGCATTACCAGTACGGGGCAACGCCAGAAACTCCAAGCATCGTTCCACATTTTCCAAATGAACTAGTTTGAGAACCAATAATTAGAACAATATATATTGATAGAATTTTTTGACAGGAGCTTTAGACATCCACCAGGGGGGTAAAGTAATGATAGTCCACATACAGCTGGCTACGCTATGTTTGCCGAGCACAGAAACATCATCTTTGTCAAATCAGTAAGACACACAGAAATCCTGCATGCCTTCGGATCAGGACATGACAGGAGGTACTAACTAGCTTTGGTTTCTTCCCTGACTTGCAGATGATAAACTATTTCTCTTTAATGAAGTCCTGACAGTCAGCAACTTTATACCGAAAAAGAGAACTTAAAGTGGTGTCTCTGTTATGATGAATTCACAAAATCAAACGTTTTTCTGCACAAGACTGAAGTGATATCCAGAAATAACTCCATTTATCTCAGTCTTTATCAAGGGAAGCTTGGCTCAAAACACTTGAACATAGGGGGATTATCTGAGATGGAATTTGGTTTATCATGCAAATAGAAATTTCTGAAACTACACTCATAGATTGCTTAAACACACAAATTTCTAAACACAGTCTTGCATAAAATAATAAAGAGGCAAAATAAGTAAATATTTGATTAAACACTTTTAAGATTCTGAAGTATGATTGTATCTGGTTTTATGAATGTACTAAGATAATATCTGAATTATAGTTATTAATCTGTTTTTGTAAGAAGCCAAAACTGTATTATAGTGTGAATTCACATTAACAATAAAAAAGACTGTATTTCAACAAAAGTTGGTGTTGTACTGTGCCAAACTTAATTTCAAGTTGCAAAAAAATCTGATCATACCAGTTTCCAGCCAAAAAAATCCTGAATGAATTGTAAAAAATCACATATTTAATACAGTAAAAATTCTCTTCCAAAGGAACAAAAGGATAGACTTTTTAAAAGGAAGAAAAAATTTATTAATTAAACACTCGGCTTCCAATTAAATTAATTGACATTTGAAGAAAAAAATTATTTGCATTGCAAAATATTGCTTGTATGGAAATATAAAGCTAATTCTACTGCCCTGGAATTACAAAGCAAACTTTATACTTTATACTTTACACTTAACATTTTTGTTTCAAACTCCCTAAAACTACAGGAATAACTAAAAATTACATAGACTAAAGTTGATAATTTGAACAAGGATATCAGCATGTAAAGGTGCAGAAGACCACATCCACCTATATTAATAAGAGCTTGCCTTTCTGAACACAGGAAAAGACTGGATTTTATCCTGACTTTAGTAAAAAGTACATCTCTATGGATAGGCAGATAGATAGACAGATAGATGTAAATTTATATATTTAACTTTCATTCAGGATTCTAGTTTTATTCTATGTTTTCCTTCCACGGCTAACTGTCTATGTGAAATCACTCAAACGTTTGTATTCAATCTAGCTTAGTAATACAGTTATAGATAGAGGAAGCAGCAAGGTTATATCATACTTTATTATATTGTTATTTTCAGCAAGCATGATCAGAGTAAGAGGCTGGCAACGGGAAGTTTCTGTGTTCCAGTCCCGATTGTATCACTGAGTCAATGTGTCATTCATTCCCTTGTGTTCCTGTCAACCAGTTGTAAAATGTGTGAGAACAAATTCTGCACTTTTTTTCTTAAGTGTTTTCTAAATTTAATCTGATATTTTTCTGTGCAGTGTCAAGATGATGTTAGTCCTCCCTTCTTTAGGAAAAAACCCAACAATACGCAATTAAATGTGCTGGCAAAATCTATGTTCATACAGAACATACCTACAAAATCTGTCAAAATACATATATACTTACAGATGTAAATAAATCCACACATTGATAGTGATATTTTATGGATAATTATTATGCTTACAGTACACGTAAATCTCAGGGATTTTTATGGGTCTATGCTAGAGAAAAATGTTTTGGTAAGGAAGATTCTAAACTAAACATTTGGATTAGTATATAACTTTACTGAGAGAAAAAAATCAAGATATATATACTAAAATATTTCTCACCAGCAATATGTACAGTGAAAATATCTCCAAATTTCTTTTGCTGATCCAGTAAGAACTTGTAAGCATCTTTTCTAAAAATCAAAGCTTTCCCAAGGTAAGGAATCCAGCCATTTATTAGTGGGGGCTCTCCAGTCTTTCTGTTAAAAACAGAAAAAAAAATAAACAGGAGTTAACTTTGGCATGAGAGCAACTCATCTTTCTATCTATTTATATATTACACTTAGACCCACTATTTACATATATAATTCCTGCAATCTATAATATGTTGTACAGAAAGTTCTTCAGATATGATGGCAGGTTAAATCTAATCACACCTCTGAGCACTGAAGGCTCCGTGTGGTGATTAGGAAAAATAAGTGAGAGAAATTGAGATGCATTTAACTGCAGGTCGTCCAGTTATTACCATCAAGTTATGAACACAGAAAAATGACATTCGGTAGAAAATCTCCCAGCAAAGAGTTATCTCATTTTGAATATTTGGCATGTCAGAGGAAGATGTATTGGAAGGCAATTATGACAGATTTAGGTAAATAGGACGCCGACACACCACACAAAACAAGTATCCTTACAGATAACGTTTTAGTAATTTCATCTTACCAGCAAAGAGAACAGCCATTCTAACTAAATATCTTTAAAATATAGGATAATAATACAGGCTGAACATTAACTGTAATAAATCTTAGTCTCTTCATATTTATAGTCTAAGATAGGAATGCGTATGAACAGTTTAAGAAGGAATTCCAGGTACTGATGTTTGCATCCCAGTCTAAAAAAGCAGCCATGGTGCATTAGCTGTCTTTATGGAATAATTTAAAATACCTTTTAAGAATCTACTAAGTTACATTTTTCTTTAAAAGGGAAAAAAGCTTCCCACACTGTCCTACTCCTGACTGCAAGTAAATATCTTTCCTTCATGCTGGTCTTTAGTTGCTTAAATCTGATTTACAACAAAGAAACATAAAGCGTGCTTGTTCTGGAAGGGATTAAAACAAATATTCACGAACAACTCTGCTGCTACATCCCATCTGTGAAGGTGACTTATACTACATGCAGAACAACTCATTCTGATTAAACACAAGATATTTACTAGCTTGGATCTAATCAAAGATCAAGGGATCACAAGCTTTACTACTATCATACACAGCATGGATTTTTATGTAGCTGGATTAACCCTATCATAGTCACATTCTCCCTTGAACTGCTGTAACACAAATGAAAAAAAAAGACAACCATGGTATGCTGTATTTACTTTTTATTTTACTTTCATAATTAAAAATTTTTGAGCAGGAAAATACAAGCCAGAGATTTGCTCATTTACTTTAAAAAAGTTGTTACAAATTTAATTTACTGATAAACAGATGTGGCTAAATCAAGTTGCATATTTTGATCTCTTTCTGTTTAACTGACTACTAATTTCAAATTTTAGCTTCCAAGAACATCCTTTTGTCCTCTGGAAAACCAGTAAATCTTCTTGTCCAACAGTCTCACAGCCAACAGTTTGCTGTGCCTTTTTCATTTCCTTAAGTTTTGTGGCTTTGGGGTTTTGTTTGTTTGGTTTGTGGTGTGTTTTTTATATTGAGGAGAAGGTGGAGCCCCTCTTTCTTCAATACCTCCCAGAAACCACTGCATTAATCATCCTCTAGTAGTCAAATAACAACATTATTTACTCAAGTGGTCCAGAAAACTTGTAATGTTTAATTCTGTATTAAGTGAATAAAAGCAAAGAACTAATCTGAGATTACATGAGAGGGATCACTAGCCCTGGAAGCATAGCAGCCAACTTGATACCCTCAATTATCCCATCCAAGCCCGTAAAGAATCTGGATGATTTACCCACTTTTTCCCCCTCCCAGACTATTAAGTCCCGAGAGTGTCTGCCTTTCACTTCCCCGGCTGGACACTACATCCTGTAAGTAGCATCCTGACAAATATTTAGATAGGCTTTTTGTCATCTTCTAATTGAATGCATCTAATTTCACCCTCCATGTTCTGTCATTCGGTCAGAAGCTGTATTCTTCACAAGCTCTCCGCCGGGTAAAAAGAAGGCAGCTCAGAAATCCAGGGGAAAATTAACTTAATGCTCCAAGTCTTCGGGATCACATCAGGGAGACATTTTGCTATTGCAAAGACGTGAGGGTCATCGTTCACTTCAGACATGTTTAGCTCAGCAGCAATAAGCTTAACACTGTTAAACACTGTGTCAAGGATACGCGGCTTTCAGAGGAAAATATAACACCAGTTCAACTTACGACCCACAGCAGACTGATAACAGAAATGTGTCTTCATTTCTAGCTTTCTGTCTCTTTGGAAGATGGAGGTCATCTCCACGACTTATCGATGTCTGCTAGCACACGGCGAAGAAAAGAGCGGTGCTTGTATTTTAGTGCCTCCCCAAATCCTGTGCTTCTCTGCACAAACTTTCAAGCAGAGCAGTGCAGCTAACCCCATTTCCTGAGGGACTTTTACCTGCATCCTGGGTCTCTCCAGAAGTCTTCGTCAACTTCAGATGCTAAACAGAACCATTAGCAAAGCCCACAGAAACTTTTACTGCTTAATTAATTTGCTCATGAACTTTAACTCTGGACTCACACTTCACAGAAGTTGTAAAATTTGATAATTAGGCAAGCTACTACAAGCATTAAAGTTATATCTTTCTCATGACAAATATATATTGTCGTACCAAATGCAAAATATAGCTACGAAATGTAAAAGAGCACTATGAAGTGTTTTGATGGAAATTTAAGACTGCAACTTTTTTAATTGAAGCATTCAGAATGTCTTACATTTTATTCAGGTCTAGTCTAACTGCTTAAATTCTAATTCACTTAACAAAGCTCACGATATTCCCAGGTCTTTTCACTCCACATACTGGGCTCGTTTTGCTTATACAGAGGAATATCTTTACTTGTCTGAGAAGCCTCTATGAAGTCAGTAAGACTTAACGAACAAATTTCTCACATATGTGAGTGAATTTTACAAATAAAGCATCAGCAACATGTCCAATGCAATCTATAAGTAGACGGATCAGTTACAAAGTGGAGGGAGAGCAACACAGTTGTATCATCCATCATTGTTAAATGGATAACTTCAAATGGCATTATGCAAAAATCAGCTGGCTACAAATACAGCCCATAAATAGAACGAACAGATTTTGATAACTGTAATTTTTCTTTGCTTTCAGAGAGAAAAGATACTTCCTTGTTAGCAAGTAATAGAGTTGCAACATCTACTTCACCAAAAAAAGCAAAGTTTGGGAGTTTGTTTACAGTTTCCTTAAGGGAATATTTTTCAGCTCACCTAAAACACAGAAGGCACCGATTCAGGTGTGATTATTTAGCTACTGAGGTAAGGCAATAATAAAAAATACGGAAGCTGTATCTATGTCTCACTTATGCTAAGAAGCAGTGATGCAATAAAGCAGGAGAAAACTGGGCTTCAATATAAGTATTTTGAAAAATATTAAATTAAAAAATTTTATTAAATTCAATGTCTCTAAACATTATGTTTTCACGTAGTGAAAGGGAATTATTTCAGAAACCCCAATGAGGTCATTTGTAAAGGTCTCTGAAAAATACTTTTTTTTTTTTTTTAGTTATAAAGAAAATACCCTAAAGATTCAAAAGCAAACAGACTTTGCCAACATGATCTCTCAAAGAAATATTATTGCTTTATAAAAGCACACAAAACTATTCTTTTCTTGGTTACACCATTTCAACATCACTGCACTGTGAGGCATTGGACGTGTGTAAATGAGAGGAGAATCTTTCTCATCTCACTGGTTATTTGTATTCCAAAGGAGCAGATGCCTTTCAAATTATGCAAAAACCCACAGCGCATCTTGTACTATAGCAGATGAACAGGTTAATTTTTCTTTTTGCACATAATAAATCATAAGTGCTTTAACACCCATAGTCGCATTTCATGAACATAAACCTTCTGTTTAATAATGTCTGTTTACAACTAGAATCAGACATACAGTAATCTCTTGCCTGGGATAAACATTAATCCAGATCTGTCTAGAAAAATTATACAATTCATTACCATAAGTAATCTCTATTGTGCCCCATGCTTAACCTTCATCTTTTTTCCTGTCCTATAATCTTGCAAATCCACTGGTGGTGTATGATTGGCATCTGGTGTTAACGCAGCCCTCACTGCACACAGCACAGCTGAAGCAGCCCGACAGGAACATGTCACTCCGCAGGGTAACGCCGGTTCAGCTGACCGCTTTGCACAACAACTTTCACCAAAGGCAGAAAAAAACCCACAAGCCGAGGAGAAAAAGGTCTAACAACATCACTTGCCACAGAGGGGTCATTTTCACTTTCCAAACCATCGTTACCATCCACAAAAGCTAAAGGTAGTGCTCTGATTTTTCCATAGTACCTCTGGACAAACCATCAAATACCATGTCCAAGCTGGAACATACCATGTCAGGGGACTTTAAGGAATGGAAATGGACTGGTACAGAGTAGAACAAAAGCTATTATGAACATGTCAAAGCAGTTAGAGATTATTCACAGGCTCGATCACAATATTTAAGCAACAAGACATGACAGACAGTGTCTTTCCAGGGGCTTATGAACACTCTAACTGTGAGGAAAAGAATGAGGCCAAAGGCTTCAACCCCAAGAAAGGTAATCCCCAGAAATGCGGTGTCTGGAATGTCTTCTTGTATTATGAGAGAGAGAACACAGGAAACTTAGGACAGGAGAAAGCCAGTGAGTCTGGCTTCCTTTTTTTTTTTTTTTAATTTAGCAGTTTTCCCCCAGACCTGCTTATAGGTGTTTTACACCTATGAGGAGAGAAAATAAAATTTTCCTTCAAATATTTGGCCACAATGCAATATTTGACATTTATAAAATTATGTTGTCTTAAATCCTCACCTAAATTATCTGACTCAGTGATCTCCTGGAACTCTAAATTTTCCAGGTTGAACACACGCAGTATGAAAAAGCATTCTGTGCAGAACAAGCCAGATGAGAGTTTTAGCAATATGCAGTCTTCTACCCTTGAATTCTCAGCTTACATACTTCCTGTGGAGGTAAAGACATTGCTCCTATCTGATCATTGTTTTCAGGTTTGTGGAGAGTAAATGGATGCATCATCTTGAGAGAGACATGGATTGATTCAATGAAGAAGTGAGAGTCCTGGATAGAAAAAACTCACACTGCCACTGCCTAGACTTCTGCCTAGGCAAAGTGGTTTCATGCTGCAGTACTGATAACCATCTCTTTTTCATAAAGATAAAGATCACTGGTAAAAGAAAATGAGAAAGACTCAGGAAAAAGTAGTGAATAGACTTTTGAGCACAACAGGGAGAGCAGAGTTTATCTGTGCTCCCAAAAAGAGCAGTACAGCAAAACAGACTCTAGTGGTAATGTGAGACAAACTGGGAGAAATGCTGACAAAAGCAAATCAACCAACCAGTGAATTTTTATGGTGATTTTTTTTCACAGAAAAATGCAATCTTTTTGTTGAAAGTTTTTCATGTCAAAAACTCCTGAGATTTTAACAAAAATACATTTTTTCTCCTTTAAAACCATACAAGGTTTTGTTGCTAATATGTCCAACTTGTGCGGTAATCCATTCACCAAAGGAGCATCTTCTTTTCTCTCTCTTCTACTAATTTCATTTAGGTAATCCCCAAATATCCAAAAAATACCAAGACTCAATAACTCATTTAGTAACTCTGAAATACCACTGTCTAAGAAATCTTATTCCTTTGCAGTTTAGGCTAAATTATCTCAAGAATTGTACATTGACATTGTACATAACAATTATTCACACTTCAAACTGTGTTGAAGGACATATCTATAAATTCTACCTCTACTTGTAGTCACAGGCTGGGACATTGCCTAAAAAGCCAAAAGGCAAGTAAATGCCATTGTGAGAAAGTAATCTGAACAGTTTTAAAATGGAAACCCACCAAAAAAGAGCTTGTGGCTCAGGTTTTATTAGATGCTGAAAATTCTGAGAAATTTTACATTACCAAACGTAATGTAAATTTTCACAACAGCCAGGATAGGAGTCATGGTGAAGACAAGACTTGGCCAACTCGACAATAATTCATCAGCATTAAAAATTAATACAAATTTAGTGCTCATAGCCTTCATTTTGCAATCCCACCATGCTTCTGCTCTGGGTGAGGGCAGTGAGAGCAGCCATGACTACTCAACACTTTCCCTGAATAAGCCCAAGGTTATTCTATTACATTTTACAGTCGAGCTTATTTGTCCAGCCCAGGACTTTTCCTTTCTTAATTCAGCTTTAATCAAAGAAAAATAGGCTAGGAGGAGATGACAAGAGGTTAGTTGTTTCGTACCTTGTACCCCAGGTAGAGTGCTGTGCACTGGTATCTTCCTTATATTTTTCTATGCCCTTCTTGAAGATATTCAGTAAGAGTCTCTACAGTCTCCCCAAGCAACCTCTTTCTCCTCACATTTAACCTTTATCTTCATGTTGCACCTCAAGCCCACTACTTCTCATTCTGCCTCCAAAGGATAAGACAATAAATGGTTCCCTTCACTTCTGCAGGAACACTTAATGTATTTAAAAGTACTTAGTACGTTCTCATTTAGTCTTCTTTAGGTTAAACAACCTCATTTTCTTCCAGCATTTCCTCATAACTATTTTCTAGGCCTCTACATACTTGTGTCACTTCCTTCTTGATTTTCTAACATTAACCCACACCTTTCTCTATGGCAGTGTCCTGCACTGAGCACAGCAGTGCAATTACCTATTCCATCTCAAGGGTGACAACCTTTGCCTCCCAGCACAACCTCAGCTTTCTGTGCAAAATCACCACCGTGTTGATAAAAATCCAACTTGGGAACCATAACAGCCCTCAGCCTTTTCCCAGAGAAAAGATTGTGCTCCCGTCCAGATGATGTTGATTAGTCCTGTGTGTTTTCCAGTTCACCATTTGGAATGCTAATCCCTCCTCTGCAGGCTTGCAGCCACTCCTCTTTAGGCATTATCCACAAATGTAAACACTTTTTTTCCCCGTATTCATGTGAGAAGGATGGGATCAGAATATGAAGTCCTCCTGCATTTCCTTTACCTCCCATTGGAACGTATTTATGCTGCACGTGTTTATGACTTTACCAAAGAGAACCCAATGACTTTTGTCTGATACCCCTCTCTTTCATAAGGCATTTCTGCACTTCAGTATACTGCTTTGCTGCAACACATGTTAAAACTGTACGCAGTAAGTAGCTCATAGTAGGAAATCATATTAACCGTCTGGCCTGGAAGTGACAAGTGAAGTGTGGATAAGAATGTCAGCACTCCCCACAGAAATATATTCAAACAGGCAGAAATCATTCCTTACGTAATAAAGAGCAAACAAATAAATTCAGGAAATCTCAGAAACAGTGGTGGGACATTATCACATTTTAAAAACCCTGGTAACAAGGAAGGAGAGAATGCTAGATGGAAAGATATTGCTGCTTCTGTATGCAGCAACAGTGTTTTCTTTGAGAATGCAGTATATAATTTCAGAAGTAAAAAGTCATTATTGTAAAAATCAAGTACTGTTTTCTATAAAACTACACAAATGCTAAATAATGCAGGATGATCATTAGAATAAAAAGGGTAATGAAAATAGACCATTTATTATAACTGAGCCATCCAGAAGTTTGGAATCTTGGTTAACCAGAGATCTTTTAAGTTCCCTATAATCACCAGAGAGAAAAGGAGCTTTTTGGAAGTATTGGTCTTTATTAATGATACAGATAGATTAAAATTGCTCGCTTAGGTAGCCAAGATGATGACTCCCCTAGATTTCCCCTAATTCTGTCTTGTCTCTTCTCACATTTTGTTTTTTGATGTCAGTTTTTCTGACCCACTCAGATGAAAATGTTTTTGTCCTGGCCCTGATTCCTCTGCATACTTCCACCCTGGCTGGGTATCCCTCCATGGACCTGTCACCACTATTCAGCCCCTTTGCCCACCCACTGCCAACTTCCTTCTCAAACCAAGCTTCTGTTCAGATCCAGGGAGCCTCTGCTCTCATCTCCTGCAATACATCCTTAGTCCAGGTATTGTCCACCTGCTTTCACTTCCAGTTCATCCTCAGTCCAAGCCCTTCTTGAATCCTGACCACCACAGGCACCACTGTGAACCACACACACACCACACTGGCATAGAGAACGAGTCAGGCTGTTGGTGAGTCTTGTCCAGTTTCCCCCCTGTGCTCTCCTGTCTTCCCACACCCATCTGTTGTCTCCTGTCTTAGGCAGAGACAGGAACAGCCTTTCTACAGTGCACATCTACATTGTTCACTGCAAAATTCATCCTCAGTTGTGAGATCAACTAGTACCAATAAAATCACTCCCTCTCTCCATTTCCCCTTTCAGGGAGTATTAGCCATTTTCAAAAAGCAAATACAATTCATTCAGGATGCATGTGTGTGTGTACACGTGTATTTATCAACACAGATTATGTGTATATAAGCATACTTACTTCTATATGCACACACATATGCATTTATGCAAACAAAGATCACATCATAGGAAAAACTGAGTGGTGCTGCAATTTTTTTTTTGTAGCAGTAACACAAACACTTTATATGTTGTAATACAAACAGTTTTATTGTAATATTTTGGGGGTTTTTAATTGTAATTTTTTTTCCCCCAGTAGGCTTCTGATGTTATAGCCATGATGGCATTGTGGGTGTCAGCACCACCCTTCTGACCTGAGTGCATTCTATACCATTACAGACCAGCAACAGAACACTGCAGAAAACTGCTCCCTCCCTCACTCTGTCTACCATGCACAGAATTTTCAAACACCAGCAACCCACTCCTGATTTATTGAGGTAATTAACTAGAAAAACGGGGCCACTTACTCTGTCTAAAAATCTCCATGTGCATAGCTTTAGAAGAAGAAAAGATTTCGCATTATTCGCATTATCTTAAAAAAAAAAAAATGCAATACAGCTAAGAAGATTTTTAATTAACAATTTCTTGACTCCCACAGTTATGTCCATATATACCCCAAGTGGATGCACAGAAGCACATGGCGATCTGCAAGCAATTTCCCTCCTCTCCCCCATGAGCTTCAGATGTCAGACATTTCACGAATCGTATTACAGAATTAACAGTCAGGACATATTTTGCTCAAAAAGGTGTTGAAAAATTCCAAAGTATAGTCTCAACAGTTGGATAAACACAAAAATGCCCCAGGTACCTCATTTAGTTCACTTATTTGCAAATAAAACTTGAAATTGATATAATGAGAGAAGGTAACTAATCCTGTCAGTAAGGCATATATCACAGGAAAACAGCATTTGAATACTGTACTTAGGTGAACGTTTCAAAAGCTTTAAAGCCTGTAAGACGAACACAGTATTAGTAGGTCTTCTTCTCTTTCAAAGATTATTCAGTTATTCATATTTGCTTTCCAGATACTTCTTTTCCCTCTTTTTCTTCCAGTTCTACAAGTCTATTGCACATGTTACGAGAAACAAGTCTTGTAACGGGATTTCCACAAACATTCATTCTCTCCTGCTTCATCTTCTGCCACCAGCCTAGATTAACATCTCAGTTTCTCCATCTGAACTCATTTTACTTCTCTCAGCAGAAACTGCAGGTGATCTATTTCAGCAGAAAGCATGCTGCAATCTGCACTCTTTATCTTTGGCTTTTCACTAGCTGCAACAAGTCTCTCCTTTTCTTCCCCTTTCTAGATGTGCTTCTTTACTCTTCTTCCAAAACTTCTCATCTCTGTTTTTCATTTCACTTGTACCTTTCCCTCCTTCTCTCACCCTGAGGTCTGCTCTGGCTCTGCCCCTGCATTCAAGAGCATATGGGTCTTTTTCAAATCAGACTTTCTCATAGTCCATATTGGACTTAACAATTAGGGAGCAACAAATCTGATTACTTGCAATTTATTTTCCTAGGTCTGGGTGGTGATACTTTTCCCATAAATGTATGAGCAGCACCTTTCTATAATTCATACCACACACTATGAAACAGCAATCTGATGGACTCTTGGGTCTGAAGTGAGTGGATATGAAAAGTGCATACTAAGCAATCTTGGGTAGGACTAGCCTGAAACTAGATCTCTCATTATGAGGGGAATTCTGAAGTATCTGAAAACATTTTTATTTTTAAATTAAAAAAAAAAAAAGAAGCCCTTAAATATATTTCCCACAAAACAGCTGCTCCTCAATTTTATTTAGCAAATATCAAAATGAAGCCAGTCGCAGCCTTCTCAGCTTGCCCACCGCTTTTCCAAGGATGCTGAGAAGGACTTAAAAAGAGGAATGGTGATGCCCTGTCCTCCTTGGGCAGATTTGCAGAGCAGCCTGCAGCCACCGTCAGCCACACAGACACTGTGAGCTGGGCAGTGGGTTGTGTGTCTCACAGGCAATCTCTGCCCAACCTCCCCCTGGGGTGCTCTCATCTGCTTTTCCCTCTCCTGAGCCTAAAACTCTGCTAAGCCCATAACAGATTTAATATGTATTAATTTAAGAGCATCAGTGCATTGTCTGAAAACAATGGTTTGATGCTTGGAAAATATATTCCTTTAATTGGTCTGTGGCTGCCCTTCTTAAATATTTATGTAAACTCTATTGTGTTCAAGGGCGTAAGGGTTAAACCTAAATGAAGCTTCTAGTCTTGTATTTGTGTGAGTTCTCTCAAATGTAATCCTTGCCAGTTTTAGGCAAACTAACTAATTCCAGTTTTAGGTAAATCAAGAATACATTTTCATTCTGCCATCACAGAAAGTAAAATATTATTAACTGAAGATCATAAGATGGAACAGTAACTGGGACACTGTAGGTCTGAACATGTTTTAAATCCCTCTGCTATGAAATATGGAGTAGAAAATATAAATAAAATTCTCAATTTTTTAATTAAAGTGAGCAAATGTCAACTTGGGGACTGTAATCAGAGACATTAGAATTGCAAATGAATACTTGTTTCATTTTTTTCTCAAGTTGTTTCCTGCACAAAATAATATTTAGGTTATAAAGAATCATCTTTCTGAAGAATCCAAGACTTGGCTATTTATGAAAATATGTTATCTTTTTATTTTCTTTTTTCAAAACCAGATAGTGTCCAACTGAGTAATTTCATAGAATAATGGAGTAATTCAGCCTGGAAAAGACCTTTAAGATCATCAGGTCCAACCACTGCCCTAGCACTGACAAGTCCACCACTAAAGCAAGCTCCCAAGTGTCACTTCTACACAAGTATTTCCAGGGACTGTGACTCACCAACTTTCCTGGGCAGCCTGTTCCAATGCTTGACTGCCCTTTTGATAAAGAAATTTTCCTGACATCCAATCTACACCTCCCTTGTGCAACTTGAGGCCATTTTCCTACCTATTGTCCTACCTATTGTTATTAGGGAGAATAGACTGATCCCCACCTTGCTACAACCTCCTTTCAGGAAGTTGCAGAGAGCCTCCTTTTCTCCAGGTTAAACCACCTCAGCTCCTTCAGCTTCTCCTCATAGTACTTATGCTCCAGAACCTTCACCAGCTTCCTTACCCTTCTCTGGACATGATCCAGTGCCTCCATGTCTTTCCTGCAAACTAAATACAAGAGCCCAAAACTCAGCCAACCCATGATGAAAAAAAGGGTGAAACCAGGTATTGATCTGCTGGCTCTTCCTGTTTTTCCCCCATCATTCCCTGCAAATAGAGAAGAACACTATGTGTGCTTGATCCTTTAGCCAGTCGTTCCAAGCCCTGAAGTCTCTCTTGACTGCCCTCAGGCTTCTTGTTGAGATTTTCACGCTGCCACCTGAAAAAGCAATAGTGGATGATAATCTGAAGGCCATAACAGCATGGGAAGGTTTCTCTTCACATCTTTAAGCTGGGCCCCAGGAGGCAGCAGACTTCCCAAACAGGTGGTTCCAGTCTGCATGTTGGGCCTCCTGTTCCTACCAGAAGAGTTTCCTATGACAATGACCTGTCTGCTTTCTGTTTGGAAGTGGTTTTGACAGAGGGTGTAGGCTGACTTAACCTTGGTGACACCTCCATGCTAGAGGAACCCTCGTCCTCACTATTGTCCAGTGACTCTCACAGAGCCTCACCCCTGTTCCGCCAGGCACCTGGGGAGGTGGGGCAGTCACGCAGGTGATGTTCCTGCTGCACTGGGCAGGAACTTATCCCCATTGCTCCCTATACTGTGAGTCACTGTGTTTAGTTCAGTCCCTGTGTTCAGAGAGGACAGGGAATCCTCCATATTACATGAGCTGTTGTCTGTTGGGTCTGTCTCAGGGAAGACGGGATGAGGTTCCAGTAGTCTGTCTGTCTGTCTGTCATACTCCCTGATGCTCCTCAATCTGCTCACCCCTATCCCATTCTAATCTGAAAATTAGAAATTTTATTAATGAAGTGTTCAGTATTTTTCAACCAGCTACTTCAACTGGGTACCCTTACAACTGTTTTGGAGCCCCACATAATTAAATGCTGATTCCCAAACAGCAGATGAGGCAGCTGTCTATACACAGGACACAAAATCCACAAAAGCGTCAAAACTTCATGAAATCTTGAAAGTTTAAAACATTTCTCTTGAAGAGATAATGATCTCTGGAGGTTCTAATGAAAAGAATGTGGATGCAGACAGAGAAGGAGACTAAGATTTAGAACACCTCATCCACATTAATCCATGGGTGCAAACTCAGGACTACAGACTGGTGAGTCACCCATTCATCATTCCCCTCGCTGAAAAGGTTTCAAGACTGGCTGCACAGCACTCATCTAGCTCAGAAGGCTGTAGGTGTGCGTGTTTTAGAGTACATTCAAAGATGGACTCTCATGTGTCTTGCTATGTGACCTAGCAGCCAGACCATTTGCACCCTGAATTGTATCATATGACTGGTGCCAAACAGACAAAACAGCTGATTTCTTCCTAGGAAGGACCTCAATATTGCTTGCCAGAAGACAGTTGGATTGGTAGGAAATCTGAAAATCCTCTAGCTCAGGTTATCAGTAAAGCTGATATGAGATGCTGGGTCACGTGGATGCCCTGGACACCAGACCCTGCTGGGATGAGCTACCTCTGACAAATCACAGATGCAGCATGCAATCTCATTTTCATCTGTATGCCCGAATCCCAAAACATGCATTCCCATTGTCCCAGTGTTTAAATATTTGCAATTTTGTCAGATTCTGCAATTTTTGTTTGTTCTGACTGAAAGCTATTGTGTCTTACAAGTCCAGTGTAAAAACTTCCTTTATTCCAAAGGATATGTGGGTATCAACAGCATCATAAACTGCTGGAGAAATATGGACTCACTGAAGTCAATACTAAACTGAATATTCAGACTAATTGTGGGAAGATTTCATACGCTGTGCTGCACCAATAAGTCAGGCACAGGATCAGTCCTAAATTTCATAATGTACATGCTATCCCATTGCTCATAAACAACTGGTGACATCATAGGGGTGATGAGGAGTGCATCAAAGGCATGGCGAAAGGTGCATTGACCATGCTGAATTTTGTTTGGAGAGTAGGCGGAAATCCTGAGTAGTTAGTTTTCCTAGCTATAGCTCTACTCTAATTATAAAGTTGAGTTCTCCATCACCAGTAACTGTTTCATATATATATATTATGTACCTTTGCTATTTTTCAATTATGAAAAAATCCCAAGAAAATGAAAATTAGAAACAAAAGGTTACCAGTAAAAATTTTTAACATTTCAATTCCAACTATTTGCACCATTCTGATCCAATGTAGCCTTCTGTTAATGATGCATCTGTCATTTTATTGACACCCCTAAACAGCTTTATTCTCTTTTCTAATTAAGAGACAAAGCTGATTATGTCAATCTATGAACTGGCATCTGAGTGCTTTTGTTAAAATGTAAGAAGCAATGAATATGACTATTGTTATGCTAAAACAAAAAACTTGGGAATTTTTACTGGAAAACCCAAGATAGCATAATATATAATGGCTAAATTAGAACAGATTCTTCCTATTCATGCAAATGCACATGTGATTGTATTATATAATTAAATGAAGATACTCTGTGAAAAATTAATTCCCACTAATAGAAAACATAAAGCAACAGTGATACATAATATGCCTGACTAAAATATGTGAGGAGAAATCATCAGATCATAAAATATCAAACAAATAAATGACAGACTAAGCTATCAATCCTCAAGGAAAAATTAAGTTATTAAATAATCCAAAATGCTTGCATGTCAGGACATGATTTGAGCTCCATCCTGCTGCTAAATCAGAGGTACCTAATCAGTAGGCTCTTTTAAGACAGTACTGTGGATGGGATGAAATGCTCACCATTGTAGGTAGGTCTTTGTGTTTGGATTGTCACAGGTAATTCTGAAACCATCTCCCACACACCAGCATGAATTGCTGCAATCTGTCCTACCTAAAAAGGCCAGGGAGAAGAGAGCAACAGGGAAATCCCACAGGGTCAGATGATCTTCAATATTTTGGGATGTTAGCAGTTTTCAGACTCGAAAATAACACAGAACAGTTTTCCCCTCAGTTGTGAGCAAAGGCAGCAGATAGAGGTTATGTGTCTCTTCTGGCAGCACTAGGTCTTCAAGACCACTACTGGTGCTGAGCTCCTGGCAGGAAAGCACTGAATCCTTTCCAAGGAATTCTACTGATTCCATGTATGCAGTTCCTGCTGACTGTACTGGGTGTCCTCAGGACAGAGCTTAAAGTACTGCAGTCTGACACAGCTCTCCTGGCATCAGCTGAGCTAAAAGAATTTACACCCTGAAGATTCAGTCTTCAGCTGCTGACTGTGTCAACCAGTGTTGACATACATCCAACCAACACATACATATTTCCTCTTCTTCTTTAAAAATTTCTGTTCTAAATTATCAGAAAAAGCCAAGACATTATAAGCTATCATATCAACGGCATTAAATTGAATTATAGCTTCTGTGCTGCCTCACAGCACACCACACCTGTGGGTACAAACTACCATTCTTCTACTATTTGCTCATCAAGGGATCGTATCCTTTTGTCTCAGGTAACTACAGGCAGTGAATGGAATGTCCGTGACCTACTTCGACCTTCATGGAGGTTTAGTCAGTGGGGAAGGTAGCTCCTCACACTTTGCTAAAATAGATCTGCAAGTACAAGCTAAAACCTTTGCACAGGACATGCGCAGGTTAAGAATATGTCTCTGCATAATTTATGGAGATGTCTACTACTTATAAGACCAACGGTTTTGCTCAGTACTTCAAAACATCACTCTACTTCTGTTGCACATCAGGAAATACCCGGTTGACTGAAAACAAAATTTGGGGAATGCTTTTAAGGAATTATTAAAAGGGATAATAATTTTTCCTCTGCTGCAGGATCTCCTCTAACAGTCCACTCAATAACCCGCTGTGACTAATCAGTTTGGTAAATTTCAATTCTGACTACCCACTAGTAAGGTTGGGCTGTTCACTGTTTAGTGAGAGAAAGGGAAGGTTTCAGAATGTATGTCCTTTGGCTTGGGAAGGTCTTTTTTTAAGAAGGTCGTGGTCTTCTTTTAAGCCACAAACACTTTGCTCACACTGAAGTAGTAAGATTGAGATATTTACAGAAGAGTTTGGAAACGAATTACACTCTTAACCGCAGCTGCCATCACATATAGGATCATTCAGAGGTGACTTAACAATAGCATCAAACCATCACAACACAAAATGCAAATATCTGGAGTTAGGATTATTGATTGCTGTTATTTGTTCTTAATATTATTTAGAATATTCCTCTTTAAAAAAAAAAAGGAAGTAAGCAAATTGAATCACAGCCTCATGTTTTTCTCACAAATTGGGGAACGTTTTTAGTTTATAAGAGCAGGTAAATAAAAACAAAATTAAAATAATGAGCTATGCTCAATGGTATAAATCCACACAGCAGTGTTAACTTAAATACTGCTATTGCTAGGCCAGATAGTACTGGGTAGAGATAATATCTCATTAACACTGATACAAAACTGACCATGGTGGTCACAGAATATGAACACTTGCACATGAGCAGGACCTACAAACCAGTCACTAACAGATGAGATTCCCAGGGAAAAGGGACTCTATATAATCTGAAGAACTCTCAAAAAATGCTTTTGAAAATCAGATTAATAAAACCAAACCCTACCACTGCACCTGGCCATGGCCCAACCACAGAATTCTTCTTGCCTGTGCTGGGATCAGTTCCGACCACAGCCAGCCACTGGACCTCAGCCAGCCACAGCAGAAGCACGGGTCTTCCAGCAGAACAGGCATCACAGCCACTTCCGTGCTTTTCCTTCTCTTCTTCTCCCCCGACACCCCCTCACCCCCCTCCCAACAATTCCTCTGGATGGGCTAGAGGACATGGCCAAAGGAAGGGAAGTGCAGCCAAGACTTTGCTATGCCCCAGCAACCCCTCTCTGCTGTTGCAGGGTCACTGGCAGCCAGAATGATTTAGAGCAGCCTTCAGGCTATTCTAACTTACAGTGAGGGACTTGACTGACTCATTGCTGCTCCAGGACTGTGGGAACATAAAGCTACCTTAAAGCCATTTCAGTCATCCCTGCTTCTGAGCTGTGCTATTTTATCCTTGCCTGTGACTGAAAAAAACCTGAGAGTGCGGGTTGTTTACACATCTTGCAGCTGCAGCAAGGGGTGGTTTCCTCTGCCTTTCTTCTGCCTTTATTTGTTGGGGTTTTTTTTGTGTCTGTTTTGGCTTTATAGATAGCTCTGGTAGTGTTCATAGCCCTGCACTCCATCTGAGACGGTGATTTATGGCAGTCTCTGCTCTATTGATTGGTCTCCCAAAGCTGAGGCGCCCGTCAGCTGCAAGGCTGTGGGAAGGCATGCTGTGCTGGAGTTTGCTGTCTGCAACCAGGACTAGCAACATTCTTGTGGTTCCCATGCGTGCCATGCCCATCAAGAATAATTTTGTAATTTAGCGTCTTAATTTTTACGGAATCAAATGCTAGTGACAAGCCCAACTGAAGAGAGATCAACTGTTTCATTTCATTGTTTATCAGCTTTGCTTACATTTTAACTCTGATGGTACTTTGGATTAAATTTCTGCGTCAATAATCTGTTTTGTTAAGCACAGAAAATATCAAACTACAATTATTCTACTAATTCCTGTAGCATTCATGCACTTATATATACCTTCCATATTCTCTTCCTTTTTATATTTGACATTTTAATTTAATGCTCTTCATTGCCTATTTTTCACACTTACCCTCTTTGTCCTTTTCTTCTGTAATACCTTTATTAAATTAAATCTTTTTATAAAAAAGTACTTCCATCTTTTAACATTATTGCTTCTTCTCTATCACTATCTAGATTTAACATTTCATTAAGCAGACAGTTTTAATTTTACTTTTCTCCAACTGTTCTTTCATTAGACTATTTCTTAACTCTTTCATTTTATTTTTTTCTTCTGTAATTTGCTTTTACCCTGCCTAATGGACTTGTCTCTTTTGTAATTTGCTTTTATTCCCTGTTACTCTCCTTGAGACTTCTCTTTGTTGCTCAGTGCTGACAAGTGTTCTTCCCCATCCCCTGTGAGTGACAGTGACAGCATTTGAGTGGTAGCTGGCAGATTTAGGAACAGTAAGTATCTGTCTGAAAAGATTTTATTTGGTTTTATTTTTATTTTGACTGTAAAATCAGACCTCTCGAATCCTAGAGCACCAGGGGGCATTGTTTCATTTAGAAAATAAAAATTGTCGTGATAGCTATTAACTTCCCAACAAGTCCACTGCAATACCAAACAGAGCCAAAGGGGAAAAAAATTGGAGCTATTAAGTCAAATGCAGCAACCAAGGAGGGTTACAGGTCAAATGTTTTAGTGCTTAAAAATGGGTATTATTCTGGAAAGCTGCTCTACAGTGAATCAGAAGTGTTGTACCCCTGACCTCCACCCCTGTATGCCTCAATGTTCAACTGCAGCAATGAGGAGGAAATAAGGGATTGGGAGTTACAATGACAGCTCCTGAGGAGAAACATGAATTTCATCAACAGTGGAAAATACTGACTGAAATATCTAGAAGGAGCAGGCAGTGACAGCCAAGGGAAATTACACATAAACGTAAAGAAACTGCCTGAACTGCCATTAAAATGAAAGGAAATGTAAAGCAACAGGAGAATGTGGAATGTCCCACAGGTCCAGCAGCTACATTTTAGTGAAATAATTAATAGGCTGCATTTCATAACGAAGTGCAGGGTAATAACAAACATAAGTGCAGCTTCACAGCTGGCTAAACTCACAATAGCAACAGGCAACTCTATTACCACTACTGAAACAATCCTGTTTGCCAAAGAAAAAGAGAAAAACAAGGCAACAAAACTCTCTATAATTATGAGGGAAATCATCTATGTAACAACTTAACTAATGCCCAGAAGCTGAATGACTCACAGCATTAAGAAAATTAGAAAGGGTGCTCAGTAGTATTGTATAATTCAGGACACGTACATTAGAATACCGTGGTCTTACCATGCCACCAACAAATTTAAGAACTATGCAATACAGGGCTCCAAACCCTGCGGATCACAAGCAAATGCCTAATTCAAACCACACTGCAGAATTAAGTGTGTAGCTATTTACAGATTATGGATCTGCATGTCCAAAGATGGTTTTTTTGTTATTTGTATGGGGAGGTTGGTTTGTTTGTGGGGTTTTGTTTTGTTTTGTTTTGGGGGGGAGGTGTTTTAATTTTATTTTCATGTGATTCGATGCTTGTGTAGCCTCAAGAGTTCTTGCTCTAAGTGTGTTTATATGGAAAATAAAATTAAATGAAATGTAGCCACCTCTGAACTGCCTGCTGCAGGTGACAACCTCCTGATGGAACTGACGGACAGCACTGTCTGAAACACGAACTCTGCTCACACTGCCAAGTCTTGCTACAGCTCTGTTAGCTCAGGTCATCTTGACTCAAGCCCAGGGCCAGGCCACATACAGACCAGAAATACAAACTAAGAACAAGCTTGATGCCATTTACATAACCCACTAATTTCCATATAACTAAACTTGGGTAAAAAAACCACCCATTTTTTAGTTTGGACCTCATTTATAACAGGAAGAATCACAGGTGCCCTTGAGCAATACCTGCTGAAACCCACAGGAACTCCTGCAAGTTCATATTTCTCCTAGGTAGAGGCAAAGCCCAGGAGATACTGTGCATGCACCAAGGTAAAGTCAGCTGGAAGGCAGCAGAAATCAGATATTAAATTCAAACTTCTACAGTAAAGTTCTTACAGAGCAACTATTTCATAAATCTCCACTCCTTTATATTGTCTTCAGCTTCTGAGCCTCTGCTGCTCTGCATCCCAACAACAGGGCACCACCTGGCACATTGTGCTGCTCCTCTGAACAGCATATTGATTCTCCATAGAAATAAGAATCACGTATCAGACACTTCATGGTTTGCTGTAGAGACTTCTAAAGATTAGAGAAATATATGTCTATGTATATATAAATACAAATAAAACAACCAACACATCAAACACAAAAACTTCCTTTTATTCCTCTATATTTCATGATTTCAAGGTTTTTTCCACTACTTGCACAGATACATTAAGTTTCTTTATTCTTACTAATAAAGCTCATGTTGATCTCTCTCCTTTATAAGGAAGAAGCAAGAAAGCATACATTCATATTACAAATAACACATTACTACACACACCTATAACAGACCTAATTAAATTCCTGACATTTTCCTTACCATCAGTGCTGTATTTTACCTACTTGTACATTATCGTTTTACTGTGGCAACTCATATGACTTTAAATGCTCATTCTCTTGTTGTATTAAAAGCAACCTGTTGAAGTCTAATTGAATACCAGATAAGTAATTTAATCTTGAGCTTCTACTGCCATCTGTAATATTAGGAAAATATTGTAGGTAAATTATAACCATATACCCAATTGGTTAAGAGTTTACAGTCCTTCAAAAAAACATTCAGCACAACAGCTTGCAGTAACTCTGTATTATTTTCCATATATACTATCAACAATATATTTTATTTATTTTCCTGTGCATTACCATTTTAAAAATAAGTGTTTATGTTTATTGTTTCGTTCATTAAGATTTGTTTTGGAAATAATACGGCTGTTTGAAATATAATTTTTACAATTAACAAAAATCCACATTCAGTGAATGCTTACCTGTGGAGCTAATGTATTTAAAACACAGGTTAAAGCTCAAAAACAGGTGGACACAGCATCATTAACCCATCATCTAGATACAAATCCACCTGTGAAATTTGGAAGCATTTGGAAGCATTTTATATGCAGAGCTTTTGAATACATTTAGGGTAAGTCTTAAAATCTCTATCTGAAACGACCTTTTAGGATATCTAGAGAAAGGTCTTTTGTGAACAGATCTGCATTTTCAAGAACTGCTCTGAAATCTCAACCTAGGAAAGTCTAGTGCTGCAGTTATGTTACATCTGCCATGTCCTAGACTGCAATGATAAAGAGAATATTATTGTTCATTTCAATTTAATGTGTGGATAATACTGTCCCTAGGCACCAAATTTCTACCAAGGAGGTTAGATTATTGTATTCACATAATTAATTGCATTATCAATTTTCTTACTTTTTAAACATTTGCTTTTGGTTAGAGAAGATTATTGCACTGCTTCTAAAAATGTCTTTACAATTAATTATCTTTCACTGCAGCAAGCAACTAGGAAATGGATATTAATCATATAAGACTTTCTCAAATTGCTGGGATTATCTCATTTTTAATCACAGGTAGCATAAACACTGTGCAAGAAATGTGGCAAAATACCTATAGCTTCTGTAGTATGCTTTCTTGCACCAAAATCATTCTGCTTTTTTATTTACATAAAATATTCCAGTTTGCCTTGGAAAGGCTCTTCAGCCTTCAATATTATCTGTGGGAAGTTTCACCACAGAAAACAAACATCAGCCATCAGTTCAAACCTGCCTTGCAGCCAGCGAGTCAGGGATGTCTTCCTAGGGGCTTTAAACCGGTTGTGCTCCCAGACAACACAGAACAATGCCAGCATCTAATTTTAAAGACATAACTGACACATTAAAGGCCCATGATTCGTAATTAGAAGCACTTCTTGACTCAAAAATTGAGCTGATAATCCCACTAAAACACCTGTTTTCTAACCACCAGAACATCCTTGGTCCATTAGAGACACGCTTGGTGGTTGCAATGGCTCTGTCCACAGTGTGCCTGCAGCACCCCGTGCTCAGCTAGTGAGTCCCATCTCCACTGTGAGAGCACAGCAGACATTCCCAGCCAGCTCAGCTGCCTGAGATAAGTTCCTGGAGAGGGAAAAAGGTAAAAGGAGAAGGAGAAGGGAGAACAGGATCAAGAACAAAACAAAGGGGAACATCAAGCTGAAAAAGAAAGGAATAGATTTAGAAGCCATCGAAAGACCCTGGAAGGCAGAAAACAAGAGAAAGAAAAATGCTGAACTCCAGGGAATAAGGCAGAAGTATCTTAACCAAGTAGGTCCAGACCTCATAGTTTTAAAGAACTGTCCTTTAATTAGAGCCTGCCAGGGTGCCTGTGGAAACTACTGTAGAAACTAAGTTTGAAGTATTAACCATGCAGCAAAATCCAACAACGGAAAATTTAAAATTATAAAAATACTGCTCATAGGCCAGAAAACCTGAGTCTCTGATTCACAGAAACTGCAAGAGGCAAAAGGCATGTGTCTGTGCATGCTTCTCCTGCCACACACCTGCTGCTGGCCCTAGAGTTAACAGGAAATCCAGCTATGGGACCTGTAAGTCTCACCTTGACCATTCTTACCCTTAAACCTAAAATGACAAACATGAAATATTAATAAAACACATTTCTGATTTCGGGAGTGGAGGAAGAAAGCCAGAAGCAGACACAAGAGAATACAGTCTTCATTCATATATACTCTCAGACCAAAAGATTGCTCATTCTGTATTAACACATTGTTTAAAATCTACTTGTGAAAGAAAAATACTAGATAAAAAAGCACAAGCCAATTTAAGCTTTTTCGCAGCTAGTGAAGCAGAGGTCTCATCTTGCAGCCATGGTGCTGAAACTATGCTGCTTTCCCGTGTGTGCTTACTGCACTGCTCACAATGTTATTATTTATACAACCCATTCCTATCTAGCTTTTTACTTCATCAGTTCAAGTATTGACTGAAGTTTTAACCCTATTTGAGCCTTACACAAGGAATGGATTTTACCTCTTTCTTCCAGGTTTTTGTATTCCTGAACAGCTTCTGTGCAATTATTTACTTGTTCATCTTAAACCTAAGCAATTGTGGGTTCTGTAAAGACTCTTTTACCTAATACAATCTTTTGGTCCAATTAACACTAACATGTAGCCTTCCTGCTGCTCAAACCTGCACCACCTCCAAGAATGACTCTCCACAACTCACCTCAGAAGGTAAAGCAAGGTTTCTCCTGTGCAAACCTGGATTATTTTTCTCAGAAAGTGCCTAAATCTCTCTGATGTTAGCACAGGATGAACCTTCTGATTCTTGCAGGTGACACCATCTGCAGCTGTTCTAAAAAAGTTTATGAGGCAGAATTCCCACTGAACAGTCTTTGCTTTTTTATGTCATCTCCTTCAGCTAAGATATTTCCTGAGTTAAATCCTGCCTGTAAGGCTTGTTTTCACTAATTCAGATCTTCAACAATGAGCTTTTTTTAGAGCAGACAAAGAAAATAGGTAACATACTGCTACAAAGGAAAGGACAGCTATAGGAGGAAGGATGATGGGGATTGAGCAACGTACAGTTAAAAGCAGTAAGGCACATGAAAAGGAGTATGGCTCATATTTTCAAATGAACTTGAAAGATTACACTGCAAAGAAAGCATCATGACATGAAGTAAGAGATAGGAGAACTGTAGGATTGTGCAATGGACCCATTTCACTAGACCACTCCAATAAAAAGCAAGATCCTGGTCAGAATTACTCTGAAGTATCTATCCAAAACAGTTCGTACACTATTAAATGTGCTAGCTGGAATTTAAATTCAAAGCCTACATCTCTTTCACAGTTACTATGGAAGCGCCTACCCTCTGTATATTTCAGATCTACAGTCTTAGACTTGGCCTTCTTTGCATATTAGATTATAACAAAATGTCATTTCTTCCCAGAAATATCTCTGAAGACTGACCTTTCCCTTCTTTCATACAGCTAGAAGTCTCACCAAGTGGCCATGTCATCTTGCCCCTCACAACTACTGGACATGGTTTAGTAAGGATTAAGTTCTACCTTCTTCATTCAGAGCAGGTCTGAGGTAGGGTGTTCTGGTGGGGAAGGAGGCCGTACCTGCTTTTTGGATTTCTTCTCTCCTCTGTGTTGGGTGCAAACTTAGCTTTTCCACTAAGATTCTTTATGACTTTCTTCTATTCTTGGGGAAAACAGAGTTTTCAACTAAAGCTCCAATCTGCCAGCAGTACCACCCCTCACTGCTCAGGTGGCCCTTTCCTGTTACACTACCAGCAGCTGAGAGGAGACTGCTCCATGCTCCCGAGGCCCAGGATGATTACACCTTGGAGAACAGTGGGGATGTAGTCCCCTCACTCGGGCCACTCCGTGTACGCATTCCTGTATCATTTTATAAAGCCAGACAGAGCCCAACTAAGATCTGCCTGCTGCTGATTTCTACATATTTTCTTGGCTAATAATGGTCAAAAATTTGAGTGACCTACTGGCTGTCCATAGCCAAGATGAAATGAATTTGCAGCTCATTTCTATCTAACAGATGGATATTCTCATATATATCCATAAAGCCACCACTACAGAACCGGGGTGACTCCTCACAGCAGATATGCAGGACTATGGCCTTTATGTGCACATTTAATAAGGTTCTCAGGAAGAGACCTCCCTCTGCTGAGGATGAGTAAGTCTGAACAACTGATACCAAGTTGTAGCAGTTCTGTGGAGCAACAAAGGCCTCTAGGGCTGTCTGCATCATTTGCCACAAACTCCGGAGGTGTATAAACAAAAATTAATTTCACATATCCATAATTTTATGTATTTACATTACAATTGCGTCTGTCCCTAGGTTACACATCAAACAAAGTGTCTTTGCTGAGGATAGGATCAAAAGATTCCCTAAGACATGTAACCTAAGATCTTTTCCATTATGGTACAAACCAGACTTCAGTGGTGTTCATAAATATGATCATTCTAACATTGTCAAAGACTACCACATGTTTTTTTTAAAGCAAAAGACCAGGGTAAAGAGAACTTATTTATTCTTGTCTAGAAAAAAGCAAGAAGATCCAAACTGTTTGGAAACAGTAGACCTAAAAATTAACTGGAAGTCAGTACAAGGAAACATGGAAGTAATGATATTTCCATATCCCCAACAGTTATTTATAGGAGAAGTATCTAAATACATAAGAGCATATATAAACCTTTACGAAATAGGTAGCTCTTTGTAGGAGTACACAGGACATAGTAAAGGGAGTTATCTAACATGTTACTCAAAATAAACCAGAGCTAAATATGCCGGCTCTGCTCACTTTCCAAACTTTTTTTTTTTTTTTTAATGCTGACCAAGCTCAGCTGGGCAAGACCTGCTTAGTATAGTCGTTTTCACATTCCCACTGAACATATCAGCTCTGACAATATTTTTTTTAATCTCAACAGCAGAAAGTAATACATAATTCCCTCTAACTCAGCCAAGAAAAAAACCCCCAATTTAAGAAACTAAAAATGCAGATACAGTATTATAGGAAATTGCACAAAATTTTACAATGGTCTGATGTTCCTGATATTTTTATCTTAACACATCAAGGGTGATAGAAGCTTCTTTTTGCTGTCAAAGTGATCAAAGAGAGGTTGAAAAAGAATCTATAAACAGATGCTGCCCAGTGACAAACCTTAAAGAACAAGACTGTGGGGCCAGATGTTTGAGTGACCTTCGGACTACAGAACATGTTGGCATGGTGTTGATTTAGATAGCTGTTGGCAGGGGCTTTCGATCCAGCAGCTGAAAAAAAAATCTAAATTATGGAAATATTTTTTCTTATCTTTCCCCTAACTATAAAAACTGAAACTACTGGTCAGTGGGGCTGATGGCTGTCAAGGAAGTTGAATTCACCACACAACCCTGCCAGTAGGTATCACATCAAAAAGGAGTTAGCTGAATGAACAAGAACATCTTCAGGCTGTGCCATTTTGCATCCCCCTCAACTTTCAACAGCTGTTTCTTGAGTGAATACAGATGCAGAATAATTATATGAAATGTTTTACATTTTCAATATACTACATCATGTAAATATGTAATCTATGATTACCTATGGGTGATATAATATAAACCACCATCAAGAAAGGGTTTGGGATGTGGAATAGGAAATAGAATAATTAATCCATAATGGTGATTTTCCTAAATTATGTTCTTCATACATGCTATATTTGTAGAATTAAAATGGCATTACAAAACAAAACCCAAAAAAAGCAACACAGCAACAACAACAAATGCAGAGATAATTGATCACATACATGTTGTTTTTGTCAAATAGTAGAAGACTCTGGAAATTATTATTATGTGAAGCTTTAGCTGTGCTTCAGTTTTCTAGATCTGTCTCAGCAAGCCCTTCCATTTTTTAATCCAATTGAAGAAATTAGTCATGTACTAAGAAATACAAAAGGAAAAGAGAAAGTCATCAATCCAAAATTCCAGCAGATACTCAAGTCTGAGCCACTGCACGCCACTAGAATAAATGGAGAAAGCAGAAAAAGTCTTGCTTTGTAACATTAAATGTGATTGAAGACTGTACAGTTCTTCTTACGCTTTTAGACGTTTTGTCACTTTACCTGGAGAAATATACACTGCTTATTCTGAATTGCTGCTGATGTCCAGCACTTGTCAAAACCGCTATCTGTCAAGCACTTCACAAAGTGTTGCAAAATGACAGATCAGGATGTCTGAATAGATGGAGCCCCAGGAAAAACAGAACAGATAGAAAATTCATGACTCTAAACTACATCAAAGCGACTTCTGTCAACATCATGTCAAAAGAAGGAAAAAAAGAACTGTTCATTTTAGAGGGTTTTTTTCATTATATAAACACTTTTTTCACGTATGAGCTAAGTGTAAGGAAAAATTAACTTGGTGTACAGTATGATCATTTGAATGTGCCAAAAATACTCTTTAAATAATCCAGGAATAAGGAAACTTCTAACAGTAGATACTGTCTGGCAGTTAAAACCAATGACATCCAAAAGAAATGCATGAAGAATCTATCAGCTTAAAATAGGACAAACCATCTGGCTCCAAAGAAATAAAAGTATTCTGCCGTGTGTGTTTGTTGGGTTCACAGAATCCTACAACTGGATTAATTTTGTATTTCCTCTCCAATCAGTTTTGATCATCTCTGCTTAGTCTGTCAATTGCACAACTCTAATTCAATGTTATATTGCAGGCAGCAGATTTAGTAATATCAAGACAATAATTTAAAAAAAGAAGCACCATCAGCATAATCAGACCTTCCATTACAGAAAAGTCCTTTAAATTGTTCTTCAAAGATTCCAAAAAATAAGCAGGTTATGATACATGACTATATACATTCAAATTATACATAGTCAAATTTTGAGAAAGAATCACACACTCAGAATATTACGAGTAGTGCAGATCTAGAAACACTTTCTGTCTCACATACCTTTCACCATAGGCCCCTGTCATCAGTAGTAAACTCAAAGAAGTTTACTAACACTGTATTGACCTCTAGAAATGAAGAGGCTAAATGACCCTGTACAATGGGCTCAGTGGCTTTCAGAGCACTGGGAAATACAAAGCACTCATCAGCCTGGAAAATGGAAAGCGGCGCATGATCAAGTGAGCATTAGCAAAGTACAGAACTTGCAGCAAGTTTGGAACTCTGCAGTGTCCGCCTTTAGTGTCTCGGCGTCATCTTTGCTTGCCAGTCTCTGGCTTGTGGAACCGTATGGAATGGGACGGGTTGGAAGGGACCTCTCAAAGGCTGTCTGGTCCAAGCCCCCACCCCAGGCAGGGACATCATTCTTCCATTCACTTTTTCAAAGGGCCTATAAAGCTGCTGCTGGCTCTGACAGGAGCAAAGGCTGATCCAGAAACTGGCACTTGCTCACTGGTGCAAACATGCTCCAATCTTCCTTGGAGAAGGTGTCCATTAACCACTGGCCAGGAAAGTTTCACTAGCTTCAAAACATCTGCAAGATCAAAATGAGCATGAAGAGGAATAGCACCTTCTGGTTCAGAAAGGTGCTTTAGGACCTGTTTAACATCCTGTTGAATGTGTACACGGCTGGGAATTGCGATCTATTAACACTGGAGTACAGTGGAAGGCACATCTGCTTCTTACTGTATGCAGAACTCAATATATCTTGCTTCCTACTTACAAAAAGATGTTTATTACCTGTAACTGTACAGAGGTGTGTGCTTCACAGCAGCAGTGATTGGTAATAAGCCTCCTTTTCTCATTTACATTGATAGCAAGCATTAGTGAAGATATATGCATTTCATTTCATGGTTCAGAAAGAACAAAGTATATGTATATGTGATAGCAGTGGGTGGTTAATGAAATGGTCTGACAAACATAAGCTAATACATAATCATACCAGAATGTGGACTGGAACACCTGTTCCTGCTTCACAGGCTTACAATTCTTAAAGAAAAGTTACTATTCTCAAGAACTGAAATCACTACTATTTAGACATCAATATGCTCCGAGCAAATTTTAGTCATTTTTTTTGCAAACACTAAAGGGGGGAATTTTAATGATATCAAATCTCTTTTGCTTGTGTCCTAAGAGTAATGAAAACTTCACACATGCATGAAGCTCCAGTAATTATTTTAAACTGCCTTCTGTTGTCCCCCTGAGGAACACGGTGGTATTTGTTTGATGCAGTTTAATTAGTGTCAGGGTAATTAATGCTATGCTATCTACATGAGATCAAACCCCTTTCTTTGTAACACTCTGGTAACTAAGAACTAAGAAAAGGAAGTGGCTTGAAAATGTGGAAGCTTGGTAGGCTAGATTCAGAAACAAATCGAATTGCTCAAATCTGCATTTACGTACCCAAAATATTAAACACATCCAGCCAAGTCAGAACCTACAAGTGTGAGACTGGGATCATAATGCATTAGAACGGTGCTGTAAGACAGGAGACCCACTGCTACCCATGTAAGTGAAATGCTTTTTCTATGGATGTAATCAAATTAAGTGAAACATTCATGGACACCATGCACTTTGTAAGGAGTTTAAATCCTTTAATAATGAAATTATATACTTTTGCACAACCAGATCACCATAGTTATTTATAAGCAGCATGTGGTGCTACCATGTGCTGATATATTTTCCTAAATAAAAGCATCATTTGAGTTTAATGAATGAATGTGATTCTGCTTTAATGCCTGAATAAAATTTGCATTTAATTGAATGTTCAGTCTCCACTTCAAAATAGAGTCCTCTACTAAAAGGACCAAGGAGGCACCAGAGTGCACAAGTTGGAACATACAAAAATTCCAGACACACACACTGCACACACTACATAAATCCTTTTTAACTGTTTCTTTGGTAATAAGGAACTGCAGTATAAATCTCACAACACACAAACTCGGGGTGATTACAGGCTTAAGGAAATAGCTCCAGTTATCTTGACTGGATAAATTATTATATCCTAGAGGTTATTCTGTTTTTTCTAATAAAGCTTCAGCAGGAAAAAGGAAGGAAGGAAGGAAGGAAGGAAGGAAGGAAGGAAGGAAGGAAGATAAAGGAAGGAAGGAAGGAAGGAAGGGGAAAAAAACAGAGAAAAAGGAGAAAGCTTCTGAATTTTTTCTTTACAACCAAAGAAATTGTGGGCTTGCCATAATACCCCTGACACTATTAGTTTGAAGAAGAGGAAAAAAGTTTTAGAGGCACACACATCGCCTGGAAAGCATACTTTATGCGATAATACAGAGTTTCTGTGAGGCTTCTTGCAGAAAAGAAACCCCTGATTTGAAGACAAACAAAGTGGCTTGGTCTTTCACATGCATGTCCTGAGGGTCCAAGCAATAAGAGCTCTGTTCAGAACTGGCAAATATTCTACCAAAAAGCACAAGCAGTAGCCCTACAGCAGTCTGCAGATTGTGTTGGTATCCATTACCATTAAATTCATGTTTATCACAAGAGATTTCACCAGCTTATGCTGGTGGCACAGCAGGGTCTGAGGGTCTCTGCAAAACGCTGCTTTTGAGGTCATCCATGACCCACCATCCCCGCGGATCAGCTGACCAGCAAAATACGCTCCTTCCTCCTTCCAGTCCTGCTTCCTGCAACTTGGTTGTTTATCAATTAAAGCCATAAATACAAATTACTTTAATAAGGCAGGCGATGTAGTAAAGCAACCTGCCAAAAGCTTGCCATAAGAAGCGCCCGCAAAGTTCAACAACTGTGAAAGAACTATTAAAAAGGACACACAAACAAGTGACCTTGACTGACAAGCGCACTTCATCCCCGCAATAAACAGCGGCGGGGCTGATAAGTGTTCATTGGCGCAGAGAGTAATTACCTATCTGTCAGCGTTGCTGGTGTGTGCGAAATAGTATAAATGAAACATACATAATGTACAGCAATAATATCGGGCATGCAGAACCTAATGCATTATCATCATTCTCAGGGCTCAGGTTTATGTGGCTGCCACCACTGAGTAAATGCCTTCCAGCCATGATAATTTCATTCTAATCTCTGTTCCATATTATAATTTTCATAGCTAAAAGATACTGAGGAGCAATACGTTTCAATCAAGGGCTAAATAGAACACAACCTGTAACTGGGTATTTTATATACCTATATATATTTTTTTCTTTCAAAAAAAAATTTAGTCAATTTATGAATAGACTGAAATAAGCTGTAAATTTATGGATGACAAACTCTGTCTGTAGCAATGTCACAATGTCTGGAGACAGGCTTTACATATCTTCTACAAGGGATGCCAGCTTTGTCTATCATATCTCACAAAAGAATTCAACCCTCTGGAAGAATAAAGGTTTCTGAACCACTTCCTAGCACATTATCAAACAAGGTTAATTTTTAAGTGAATGAAAAAGGGGTCCTATTGAGTTAAAAATAATAATAAGATAACCTGTTAAACAATTTATGCAACTATTTTAAATGTTGTTTAAAATTTCATTTGATTACATAACCTCCACAGCTAAACCACCACTATGATGAACAAATATGCCTGCTTCCTCACTAATGTCAATTTTACGATAAAGCCTTTGTATATTTTGAAATTATTTGGGAGATCCTTAGGAAGAAAAAGGACCGTGATTTAAAGGTATGCTCAGCCTCCCCTCCCCATTTCACCAGGAAAAGGGAACATCACTCACTGCTTTATCAAAATCCATTGGACTGCATGTTAGTATTGGGGGAAAAGTGCAGTGAAACGTGCACTGGAGCCCCTGTGGCACCAACTGGAGCCTGTGTGGCACCAGTGGCTATAGCCTTCCAAACTGTTGAGCTGCCAGCCTCCCTCCCTTCCTTCCTAAAGCCTGAGGGATGCACACACCTAACACTCCATGCTCAAGGAGTGTCGCAATGGGGCTAGAGCTGAGCAGTGTGCTCCACCCAGCTGCATCCCAGGGGGCAAAATGGTGCTCCTGGGGAGCACTTTAGGGTGAGGGTGACTGCCAAGGGCAGAGATGGTGTGCTGGGAGCAGCCCTGTGCTGGCTAGAGGAGCGGGAGGGACGGAGAGAGATGGGTGCTCAAGTCAGGGGCAGGCCACCCCACCCCAGGGCCTCACCACGGCCCCCATCCCAGTGGGCTCTCACCCCACCTCTAGAGGGATTTCCACACACCACTCTTGCCTTGGCCAGCCCCCACATGTGCTGGTACTCATTACACCAACACCCATCCTCATTAGATAAGCGACACACGTCCGGGAAGGTAGGCAAATGTGAGAGCTCAGTGATTACAATGAGCAGGGGTGGGAGGTTTATGCAAACCTTCATTTCAATTTCCATTAGCAGCCTGTCTCATCATTTGCTTTTTTGACCTTCCACCTGTGAGAAACTCAACTCTCTGCCGAGGCTCACCTGGACCCAGCCCTGGTTTGCCCAAGCCTTCTGGCAGCTCCCATAGTGGCAGGCAGAGCCTCTGCCAGCCTCCTTTGGAAAGCAGCCACCTTCACCATCAGATTTCATGAGCAACCTCTTCGACAAACCCAGACGAAGCTTCAAGTGGTACAGAAACCTGAAACCCAGCATGTTTTGCCTGGCTGGGAGTTTCACTAGAGAAATTTCACATGGTTCTAAATATAACTCAACAGCAATATTTATTTTATTTAAATGTCTCAGAACATTGCATTTGACAGAAGACAACAGACTGGAAAATTGCTTATACAAAATGCAAGAGGTAGTTGCAGTATTTTCTGGCATGTGGTATTGCTTTGCACTTCGCTGACACCCGTATGGCTGCAGCCACCCCTCACCTTGTCCCATCACCCTCTCACTCTCTGCTTTCTGACATGAGTCCTTAGACCATCATATTTCAAGTAAATATCCAGGACCCAGGAGATCAGCAGACATGGGGCAGCATTTGGGCTGCTGAAAGTTGTATTTTTACAATATGCTGACGGCCAAAAGTCAGGAGGGTGAAACTTTCTACTGAAGTCAGTTTGGATCCAAGGATGGACATAGCAGAAATATATCATGAACTCAGCCCATAAACATAATGTTGGCGATCTGCCTTATAAATTTAACAACATGTTATCAATACAGAAATATTATACATTTCTTGTGAAGTCAAAAACTGAACAAAAATGTCTAAGGCAGGTTTGTGTGTCTACCTTACAGTATTAAAAGCGTGGCCCAAAACCTGTTACACTGCTACTCCTGAATTTACAATTAGGATGAGGTTCAGAGGAACAAGAATTTAGAAACAAAGGATTTTTCTGTCTGTTTTCAACAAAATGAAACAGTCTCTTAGAGAGGAAGAGAAATAATAACGGGGAAGATTTTTTCTCTGAGAAATGAGGTGAAAATGTAAATGTTTTTTAACCCAGCTCAGCATGCTGGTGTGAGCAAAACAAACCTGGAGCTATTCTGTCCCACTTGCATTATCTGCAAAGGCAAAACAGCATCCCACCTGGAATATAACCCCCCTCTTTGTGATGCTTGCTGACATCCAGACGGTATACAAAATTTAGTGCCTTGCTCCCAAGTACTGCTTGCAGGTGCAATAAAAAGGAAATACAGCATGGTTAAAGGCAGACAGAGGCAGGGGCCCCAGGAGCCACCACCCAAGAAAAGCCCTCTTCTTTGCAGATTGTGCATCAACCCCAGGGGCAGCCAAATCAGTCAGAAAGCAAAAACCATCCAGGGCTCAGTACACCCTGTCCCAGGCTGCTGGGGTCTCTCCCCTCAACTGTCCTGCACTCCTCCTTTGTTTCTTTTTCAGTCCTGCTAGATAGGGCACTGTTAAACGTGATGTGCATACCCCTGTAATAGCTGGTGCCTAAAGGATAAAAGGCTTATTACGCTTTCAGCTAAAGTTGTTAATCCCCTAACAAGCTGAAACAGCATGTGCCATAGTCTCGGAGGCCGGGGTTGGACGGGCCATCATCACCTACACGGGAAGTTTTTGCTACAACGGCAAGCAGCATGGTTCCTCTGGGCCCTCTGAGAACACAGGGGAAACAAACAAACTCAAGGAATGACAGTTTAAATCTCAAATTAAGGGTACCTTTTTTTATCAAGCATAAAATTAGAAAGTACCAATTAAAGTCGTCCAGTGTTAGTGTATCCCTTTCACTTTCTTTTTATATGTTATGAGCCAGCCATCAGCTGCAGGCTTGAATACGTCTTCTTCTTCCACAGCCTCAGTGAATCATAGCAGCAGATAGTTTTCAGGCAGCAAATTAAGACTACGCAGTAAAGGAGGCTGTTTTCAGCAAGGCCTCTGCCTCTAAATGGCTCTCAGGGTCAGGATTTTCCAGCAACAGAGATAAAAGAAATCGTGATAGGGAACTGGAGACAAGCGCTGGTGTGGTCAAAGAAAACAAAGGGCACACCAAAACCAGTCCTGCACTTCATGCTCTCCCAGCATTCTTATGTCATGTGTAGCAAGGCTATTAAATTAACATTTTGGCAGACATCTTAACAATATGTCTCATTCACTGGATGCAGAATTTGTGATACCTGGAGCCTGAACTTAAGGAGGCTTAAGGCACTTACAGCTGGCATAGGTATAAAAGAGTCTGGAGATGCAGTAGTCCAGCAGTAAAACAATGTGGTTTGCAGCTGAGGAAGAAGCCTAGGAACCAGTTAGGAGGTGTTATGCTATCATCCTTGCTCCACCACTGGTTCACCACATAGAAGTGAGTTGCCTGAAACTATCTCAGTTTCCCTGTCTATAAAACAGGACTAATAAAAATCCTCCATCTCCCGAAGGAATCATAAGGATTAATTAATTTCACATTTAATGATCTCTAAAATACTCTACTGAAAAGTATGAAAAACCTCCGCTAAGTCTGGGTTGGTTTCAGTTGCTAATGCAGTGAGGCATGTTTCCAAGAAGTTCTTAAATCATCCTCACCTCCTCTATTGCAAACCAACCAATTACCTGAAAATAAGAAATCAGACGGCTATCACGTGGCAATAAAAAGCTCATTATTGCTTTGGACCTAACCTTCAGGACTACCTGTCTTAAATTGAAGAGAGTCAGGAGGGCTCTGGGAGCCTCACAATGCCCTCAGACCTGTTAGACCTGTTAGCCCTGTCTTCAACGTGACATGAGAGGGTAGGCAGCACCCATGGGCTGATTTTAGAGATGGTAACTTGAAAGCCCAGACAGGTAAAGCTGTAAAGGTACTCTGTCCTGTGTCCTTACTGGAAAGGGATGCCAAGATTTAGGCTGGTTCTTTATATTTAAAACAGAATATTCAAACTAAGGGATATTTTTTTATCACGGTAAAAAGATATATTCTTGGCTGTCCCATTCCCTAAACCCAGCATGTGAATAAACAAGCAAATGCAATGGAGAAGAAGGATACTGATATCCTTTCATGTTCCTCTTCGCAAAGTCACACTCTTCCCAGTACACAGCCCAAGCAGAACATACGACTCATTGTTAAAATAATGCAGTGCATTAATAGCTCCCCCTAAGCCGAATGATGTCAGAAGGATTCCACTGTTTTTATTTAATTATCAATAAATTCTCCAACTGTTAGTATTGCAGAAGCAAAGAAAAGTCCAATTAAAATTTGGAGTCTCTTGTAGTAGGTGCCTTCATACCTGCCTCTCATGTCCTTTTGTGTTACTGTCAAACACTGAATTTCCCCCAGTATAAATTCTCCTCTTGGAAACCACTGGCATCCTCCCTCCTAAACAGCCTTGTCAGAGAGTGGACTAAGGCAAATTACATTGAAGCCAAGAATATGCCTATTCTGGCTATATACTTATTTAAAGTCAAGGACATTTTAAAGAGCAGCTCCGAGCTACTGTAGAGATGCCAGCCCATGATATTTTGTGAAGTATGTCTATGAAGTAAATAAAAATAATAATAATAAAAAAACCTAGCACATAAATAATCTTTAATCAGAGGCATTACCGATTATACAATACCACTGAAAATTGCTGTATATGCTAGATCTCAGTCTGAAAATAGAATATGATAAACTACAATTAAAACGGTCTAATATGCATTATCCATCTCCAGAGATGAATTATTTAGGAAATTAAAAATTTCACTAGGTGCTTTATACTGTCACAGGAATAGTTCCTTTTCCTGAAGTAAACAGAATTACTCCAGTGAGCAAGAGTGGCACATTTAGGCTATACATTTGGGCTTTTATTAACAAACATCTATGCTTCTCTAATTCTCTAAAAGGTAATTTTCTTGATAAAGGCTGTCTTATGCAGCTTCCAGAACTGTAAGAATTCCCAGCTGTCTAGTGTGATATTATTTTTCTTCCAGGAGAGAACGATTAATAAAATACTGCCTCAGCAATGAGAGATTATAATACATTTCCAAAATAAAATAAATACATAAAATAATATTTATTTCACACAGTTAGAGATACCTACTGAAAGTTGTAGCTCATCTTGTCTAGGATATAGGTGTTCTGTCACCTATACCATGCACCAGATCATAATCGCAACAATGAAAAATACCAGAGCTTTTCTCCCAATTTTTATATAACACTATTCAGATCTTTGTAAATTTCTGATAGAAGAAGACCGTATGGCACAACCAAACATATCTGCAAAATGTCTGAGTTATGGAGCGTGAGAGAAACATAAACATGGAGCTGTTCCACTTTTATGAATTTATCACTTGGTATCATTTGAATGTATGCTTTATGGCTGGATCTTTGAAAAAGGCCTCACATGATCTCTCATTTCACCTCCACAGCTTAACAGTGTTAAATTCAAATCTGTACCCATAGTATGTGGAGAAGTAGGGTTATCTTATCAATATAGTTGGCTGTGCTTTTGAGCATATGTTGTACTGAACATCCAAATGACATTAGCTACATCCAAGTCTAGCTATTATGTAAAAATGAAAGATTAAGGGTTTAAGGTTTTTAAAAACAGACAATTCCCTTCCCTAGTATTTTTACTATTTAAAAAAAAAAGACTATGAGTACATGCATACACACATTAACTCTTCATATAGATATAAATAAGAGAATAAAGAGCTTCTGTATTCCTGTGAGAATGCTCATATAAAACAGTTGAATTAATTTCAATAGCTGTGTTTTGAAATAGTTTAATTTAATCAGGACAAAGCTACTCTTTTAAATATCATAATTAATGTTGAAAATACATCAGTTTTGTAAATTTTACAGAGCAATAATCCCACACTCAGACATTTAATATAACAGAAACACTTTCCAGCTGAGGAGAGGCATACAAAAGAAACCATGGCCATGCCCTAGTAAGGACACAGTTTAAATCACTCGTTTGTTATCAGCCTGCAGCTTGGCATGAGTTTGAACCCCGTGGCTGGAGGTGAAAGATCTCTGTACTAATTTACTACACCACAGAAATGCCTCCTAGTCTCCCTCCTGTGACTCCAAATTAATTTGAATCTGTCTTTGTAATTTTTTTCTCTTATCCCAGCATATTCAACAACAGCTTTTACTAACAGTGAAGATCTCTGTTCTTCCTCTGTAAACAAAATGACTCTGAATGGATGTCAACATCAGCTGTGTTCCTGGGATAACAGCGAATTTCCTCCTCTGTATCCAAATCTAGTCTGGTGCAGCAGTTCACATCTGCAGTCATGCAGGTTACCAGGAGCACCTTGCCTTCAAGTCTTTATATATAGTTTGCGTTCACTCCCTGTTTTCAAAACCTTTGAGAGACTTGCACAGCGTTCATAGAAGACAGTCTCCTCTCCTTTAAATGTCAATGACTCCTGACAGCTCTGCCCCTCAGGACTTCGGAATCCTGAAGGATGAATCCTATGCTCTCAGAACTAGGCTCCTCCAGTAACCAGCTTCCACCAAAACAAGCCTAACATACAACCTGTGAGCATTCACATTAAAGGCAAAAAATAAAGTGGAGCCTACTTCCTTAGAGAGAACTATCAGGGTAATTTTTCCTTAAGATGAAAACCATCTTATGTTTTTTCTTTTACTTAAAAAAGTACCTATAGAGCTTTATAAATATATATGTATACAGTATTTATATCAATATCAATATATAATATATATATATATACAGTGAGTTTTAATACCACAGTATGGAAATTTGGAGGAATACTTTGTGTTTCTCCCTGAGCTTTATGATGATTTCTGATGACAACTTGTCTTGTGCTCAGTTCCAATAAATCATTATATCAGTTCAAGAAGTTCCTAACCTTGTAAAAAGAAGGAGCAGTAGAAACATCCTGCAGCATGCCATGGATTTGCAACAAACATTTCACCTGGCCTGCCTTCAGTACACCTTCTTCCCTAAACCTTCACCTGTGGTTTGTTTTGATACCAGATTTTATTTTGTTATTGTATGGGAAGATGACTGAATTCCTTTGGGGATAGCCTGGCCATGTTGAAGTCAAAAGGAACACCTTCAAAAAGCATGTAAGCTCTTGGCTTCCAGGCCATCTAGAGGCCAGGTGGCACTGGAAACAGTGTACGAGATGTTACTGCACAAAGATAAGAGTCACCTGAGATGATAGTCTTCTGGACCTTCAGTTTATTCCAGCACAGTCACTCCTGTGAGCAGGCAAGCCCCTGCAGTGGTGGAGAAGGGCAATTTCCAGGTCAGAGAGTTTTTGCTAAACAGCTGGAGCTGGACAGAAGCTGGGACTCCCAGACTAATTCCCAGACTAAGGACTAACCCCCCTCTGCATGGGGAGAAAGAAAGAGCCATCCAGTTCATTAGCAGAAATGAAAAGAGTGGTATATGTAAATTAAGGCAGGATGGGCTGGGTCAGCAGGGATGATCTGTGGATTTACACTCCTTGATGTCAAAGGAGCTCTGCTAATTTTCAGCAACAGAGGTCCTGTCCTATTTACCTGAAAGCTTACTGCATCTGAATTTTGCGCACATTTATCTCAACTGCACATACATGTCAGAGTGTGAATGGGTCTAAGGCAATCTCTTTACATGTACATTTATTCAATGTGCATGCCTTACATAAACACACACATCAGCAGAGAAGTGACAGACATTCTAAACCTCATCATCTTATTAAGTCTCCCCAAAAAGTAGTCAGGCCATTAGTGGTTTCAGAAAACACAGCACACTCATCAGATTTAGAAAATTTAAAAGCTTTGCAGGTAATACACATCTTGTCTTTCCTCTTACTAGATCTTGAAAATCCCCCCACCCTATATTTGATCATTTGCAGCACAAAATTATGATGACACAACGAGGACCATCAGCATCATCATCATCGTGATTTAGGTAAAAAGCACATTTATCACATCCAGCAGGCCATTGCTAAGGTCATTCTGATAAAGAAAGAAATTTGGCCTCCACACAGGGAATGTAGTGCCTGCCTAATCTTTTTTCCTCTGTTGCTGTGTCAAGAGGCAGATCTTTCCAACACACAGATCCTCATTGGACTCAAAGCTATTGCAGGAAGCTTTAAAATGAGATATATGGGCCATTCTGCTCAGCTCCTCTGAAGTCTTTAGGGCCTTGTGTGCCTGCCAGATTACAATTTGCCTCTGGCAAAGAGGCCACTATTTTTTGAGTCAAAACGAAAATCTGTGTGTAAAAAACTAAGAACTCATTTTCTAGGTAACTATTCTGGTGATACCTATCTTGTCAAACAAAGTCTGGAGTATCAATCAGAAAAAGTCCAAACCTACAATAAATGAATCTGGGATTTCTCTTTGTTATCCATATGAGATCGTTCAAAGAGAAGTCATCTTTAAATTCAGTCAATTAAGAACATGATTTAAAATCAGCTTCAGGGGGCAGACCTGCCCTCAAGACAATTTACCAATTTTGTAGCTCTGCAATCAGATTTGTGTATTTTTCTTAAAAAATTACACCCAACCTTCCTTCTGCATAAAAGGCACAAATAAACAAATGTTAAATCTGACTAATGCTCCACTAGCTTCAACAGGCTTTGAATTCATTCTCACCATTTCCTTCAGGGAAACAGTCTAACAGTTTATAAACAAAGTACTATAAAACATAAGCACATGGAGAAAAAATATTTTCCCTTTTTCCAAGACAGTAAACTGGCTTGGAATAATAACAGAAATGCAGTCTAAATTGCTGGTGTTCTTTATTTTTGTGTTCAGTAGTCCTGAATATTTATGGAAGTTTAGCTAGGGATGCTGTTACTTTATAATCTCAGAATGATTTGTTCTGACTTTGAAATTTACAGGACTTTAAAAGGTACTGCTTGTAAGTAAAACTATAAAAAAGACAAGACATAAACAATGCTATTAGAGGTAATCACTAGAACAAACTAGTTGTACTCTATTATTTTTGGAACTGTGTCTATAACCTAAACATGGATCAGAAACCCACTGCGTTAGGTACTGCACAAAACTAAAGTACATGAAAAAGGCATTTACTTCCTCAAAGATCTTACTTTAGACAATAGACAACAGCTGTTTAAAGACAGAAGGAATTAGCATAGGGAAAGCATTTAGTTAACATCAATTAGCAGTCATCTTGGCACATAAGCAGATAAACCATTTTCTGTGTAGTCACAAGGAAATGCAAGCTCTGAAAGTCATTTCTCAAGGGCATTATCCTCAATATCCTCAAAGATGAACTGGCATTCTGGGCTGATAAGGAAGAGTGTGTAAATACTTGGATATTGTATGAAAGGTTAGTTGAATCAGTGAGAAGACAAACCAAGAGAGACTGCAAAAATGCAACTAAGCATGTTGCATTTGATGGATTCATCCCCGGTGGTCATATGCTGAGGTGCAATAACTAAGGTATAACAGAGCAGGGAGCCCAACAAGCCTGTGAGATACACAGACAGAGAAGAAAGGTGGTCTCTTAAAGATGCTATGCAAAATAATCTGTGGGACTTGGCATAGTCTGGCTAGAAGACATGAGCAGAGGATAACCACGTCTGCACCACACACCTGATTCACCAGAAGAGTGGTGGCAGGGGGTACAGCAATGGGGAAAACAGCAACAAGAACAGTGTGGTTGGAAGGAAAGTTAGATGAACATAAACCTTTTTTGTATAAGAAGGCCAGAAATGAGAAATTGAGGTATCCCAATTAAAACCAGGCATGTGCATATCCATGCCTTTAAATAAACCAGTTCTGTGACTGGTGTTTAGGCTGTGTGGAGCTGTATTTGCCTACATAACCTAGATGATTACCTGATGCAAGTTTTTGGAAAAGGTAACTCTTTTCTGTCAAAAACACACCCATTATTCATCATATGGGCTTCAATAATAGACACTGAAGCACCAAGTACTTATTCCATGGCATGTAACCTTGCAGTAAACTAGAAAAACCAAATTCGCACAAGATGCCTCCTAACATACATAATGCCACATCCATGTTGTGTGTCCAAGGGATCAGACAAGGGACAGTTTCTCATCCAACACAATGGCATTTTTCTTAAACGATACTGGCGTATCTGGGCCCAGTTTCTGAACCACCCCTACGATGCCCTTTCTTTACCAGCTATAAACCATGTCAGAGAGCATAAGAGACAGGATACATTCAAGTGGATGCAACAACCATGTGAGGTGTGCTCTGACTTAAATAAGGATAGAATATATCAGATAAAGAGAAATGAATATGATTATAGCAGCAGAAACAACACAGATATTTATGCTAACAGCGTCCATTTTAATTCTACTTTCAGTTCATCCCAATTATCACTTTCCTTCTGAAATTTCCTGATCTTGATTTCTGTCTGAACATACTTTTTAAGGAAAGTATGAGCGTCAACATCTCAGCCATCGATGAGAAGTGAAATGAAGTCTTGCCATAAAGAAAAAAATCATTGCATCCTTGCTTTAAATAGCTCCCTAGTCAAGATGGCCACAGTTGGAGAGCCAGCATTTGGCAAGAAAATTTCTCTCAGTGGGAAGATATCTTGGCTTCTTTGAAGGAAAACTTGCTTTGATTTGGTATCTTCTTTTCAGTACATACTGAAAGTTCATGATACAAGGTCTGCTGGAGAGAAATCTTGTCACTGACTTCTTTGGTTTTTTACCAAGTGCCAGTAACTGAGAAGCTATTTGGTACGTGAGGCCACTTGTCTACTCTCAAACATGCACAGAAAAATGTGGATAAGTCACCGTTGTGAAACAGCAGGGATACCAAAGCTTGAAGAAAGAGCTCCTACAGCTCTCAGAAGTACTCCTGTCACCTTCCATGATCTGAAGGAGCTGTAACAGCTGAAAGAATGCCTCCATGGATGTTCAGTTACACCGAGGGCTTACATTTTAAGTATTATCTTACCTACAACCAAATGGATTTATTTTAACCTCTCAGGAAACATCTGTCTGCCCAAAAATGAGCCAAGTCCCATCAATCCCCCTCCCCTATTTTCACATCTGTGGTTTTGCTGCTATTGAATCGAAGAAACCAAAACCCCTTGTATCAATTTTCGCCAAGACAGATCTTGTACACTACATTTTGGAAACTATGCCCCTTTTAAAAAGAAACTTGTAGTACCTTGAAAGCAGAGGCTTGAAAAGCTGATATATATCTACATCTATATCTATATCTACCTATATATCTTAAACAATACTGCCACCCTCACATTTTGAACATCTCCTTGTAGTGTGCTAAGCTTCAAACTTCTCTGTGCCTTTGGGCTTTGTCCTCTTGTATATCAGCTATGCAACTGTTGCATCTGAACTGATAAGGAATGGTTACTCCGCTACATCCAAATCCACTTACACTTCTACTCAAAGCTCCACTGCTGAGACCTCTGTATGTGCATCTTGAATTCTGCTGTAAGCAGAAAACCATTGCAGAGCAACCATAACGGTGCTGCACGGTGTTGGGGCACGAATCACAGCACTGGAAGGGTGCCAGGAGCCAAGAGAAAACTGCCTTCCTGACGCCAATCATTTTACCTGTCAGTCTCTGAAATGAGACACTGCTTAGATGAAATTAAGGCTTAAAAGGATGCTCAAAGCCTTGTTTGTTTCTGGAAGACAAACACAGTGTAACTCCTTCCACTGTTGCTTTATTATTGCTCATCAAATAATTTTTAATTTCCAGACAGAAAATTTAGTGGGCAGGTTGTTCTGCCCATAAATCACATTTTCATAGAGGAACTAAGCCCTTCTTTTTAAGTGAAGAAAACACAGGAAATGTGGGATTTGCCCAGATCTTTGAGGAATAACTCCTTTTCACCACTGGATCAGTGAATGTGTCTGCCTATCCTAATCTCATACCCTATTTCTGTGTTTGGTCTTCCTATAGCATATCCTTAGACTTCTCAGGCTGACAAAGAATTGCTTTGAGGTGAAAAGCCACCACAATAATCTTTCCAGGGAAGTATTTTTCTGTTTTTCTTCAGCACTAACTATAATTTACACCTTAACAAGCATTCTAAATAATAGATGTACTTACAAATAGTTTGATAACATAAAACATTTGGATCTAATGTGGTATAAATCAGCAAGTTTTTAGAAATCCAGATCTTGGTACAGAAACCAAGCTGCCATGCCCAGGAACACTTTCTTTACAATTAACTTAATGTTGAAATGGTGCTGCCACACTCAACCAGCATGACAAATGTACAGTAATGTTTTTGAAATGTTAGAATGTATCAGTATTTGTTTCTGCAATAGCTTGCAATGAAATCCAGACCACAGTAGAAATTGGTATTTCTAAAAAGCACACATGAGAGCTGGGTGGGAAGGGAGAAAGCAAAATGTACTGCCTCCCTTTCAGCAGCATACTAAAACCAGTGGCATAGAGGTACTGGAGCTAAGCTCCATATTAACAGGCTATCCATCAGGCCGTAATCAACAGTTTGAATGGAATACACAAATGTGGAGTTCAGGAGGTGGACACACAGTGGTCTCATAGACACAAATTCAAATGTGATCTTACCAATGAGTACTTACTACCATAAAAGGCAACTTAAAATATACACCTCAGACTTGCAGTTCCACAGGAACACAATGCTCAGAAACCAAGGTTTTGCTACCAAAGCATCAGACCTACAACCACTGCACGAAATTTAGACTTTGCTGATGGCAAAACCAAGCACCTATCTAGTCAGAAGTGCAGCTATGTATTTACATTGAAGATGTCCAAAATGCACTTTTCCTGAGAAGGTCAATGATAAAAATCTGTGTGTCTCTGAACAGGGGAGTAGCACAGGAGCTGATGTGCTGTGAGGTGGGGACACGTGTTAGATGTTCTCTGCTGAGATAAGCAGGAGGAGATTGGGTGGGTAAGGAGGAACTGGAGCAGTTCAGCGTGGTTCCTTGTTTCCCTCACATACATATGCACGAACAGGGACAATAACCAACCTTGTCTGGTAGGAAAACAAGGCCTATCAGGAACATTTATATCACAGGTCCAGACAAAGCCTGCAGATGCAGTCTGCCACGGGAAGGGTTTACTGTCCATACTACAGCCTGTCATTGTAAGTGACTGTATAGGTATTCCACAGTGATAAATTAACTAAAAGACAATCAGCCATGCTTAGGATGCTTAATTTCAGAGATACATTACCATGGCTGTAAAATGTTTCTGAACATAAAGCTCAGAATTGGTCTGTGCCTTAAGGCACTTCTGCTCTGCTTGAGCTCTACCTAACTAAGACACCAAAATGTACTTTGTGACAGTCCAGATCAGTTAATATTTCTGTGCTAGTCACTCCTTGATTTTAAGGCTGACGGCACTGAATTTTCAATTCTTTTTAATGAAGAGTCAGGACTGTGGTAAACTGAGAAGCTGTTGGCATTATCTTTTATAAATATTATGAGAGCAGCCATTTGCCTGCCCAGGTTTGCTCTGATGCCTGTTAATCTGTGTGATTGTGCTCAGAATCAAAGGAACTGTAACAGCAAATATATAAAGGAAAGGTTAAAAAAGTAATGACAGCTACAGCTACATCTGAGGAGGAAAAATAACCACTGTTGGTTTTCTTCAAGCTGCAGTCCTCCAGAGATCAAGCCTGGGATGGACAGAAACCTGACATCTTCAGAGGCCTGAGGAGGGTGAGGGATTTTTCTAGGCATGTCAGAAAAATCAGAGGATATGTTAATGAAACAGCCAACAATTTGGAAAAGCTGAACACCAAAAGGTAGAAGTATGTTGTGGGCTGAACAGGCCTCTGCAGAGGGATCTGCACAGGATTGATGGTTCAACATCATGAGGTTCAACAAGGCCAACTGACAGGTCCTGCACTTGGTTCACAACAACCCCATGGGTCTAGAGAGCAAGTCCTGTGAGGAACAGCTGAGGGAGCCCGGAGAAAAGGGGGCTCAGAGGGGACCTTACTGCTCCCCACAACTGCCTGAAAGGAGGCTGCAACCACATGGGGGTCAGGCTCTTCTCTCAGGCAACAAGTGACAGGACAAGAGGAAATGGATTCAAGCTGCACCAGAGGAAGTTCAGGTTGGACATCTGGGAGAATTTTTTCACTGAAAGGGTGGTTAAACATTGGAATGGGCTGCCCAGGGAATCACCATCTTTGGAAGTGTTCAAGGAATGACTTGATGTGGCACTTAGTGGTTTAGACATGGTGGTGTTTAGACGTGGTCAAAGGTTAGACTCGATGATCTTGGAGGTCTTTTCCAACCTTAATGATTCCATGATTCTAAGAGTAATGTAATATAGCTCCGAATTTCACAAATGGTATTGCAGCTAGCAATTGTCCCTAATAATCTGTATCTACAGCATGCCTATGCAGATGAGGAGGCTAAAATAGCATCAGAGATTTGAAAAACAAGAAAGGCATTCTATTTTACATTCATAGAATAAAGAAAAACATACATAATTAGTACTGGACACTATCTTGATGGGCAGCTTGGAAGTCTCTGATGAATGTAACCTGTTAAGGCTATGCCACACACTAAATTATTAAAAGACTGCCATTTGCTAAAATAATTCTTCAAGTGTATGCTAGCTCCAGACTGTATCATGAGAAAGTCACCCACTTGAAAGAATGGAGTTTTCTATGACTTCTGCCTAACAAAATTTTGATTGAAATCTAAAGTGTCAGCACTGAGAACACAGGGTTGACATAACAAATGCCATAGCCAATTTGAACAATTACGAGCCCAAATCTGCCATCATTTACATATACATGTGATTCCAGCTGGTGAGCTCAAATTATGTATGCACAACCAACAGAGAATACTTTTTTATATATCTACAAGTTTCATTACAAAAAACACAATGGATATTCAAGTCAACAGCATTTAAGCAAAACAAAAGATGCCTTACGGAATATGCTGATCATCCTTCTCCGTGTATCTGTCCCAAATACTGCAAGTTTGATAGTGATGTATGGTTTTATATGCAAACTTGCACTGTAAATACAAAATGAATGCAAAAGGATGCACTAAGGATGTGAAATGCAGCAACAAGTCAACAATTTTTTCTATCTCAGCTGTTGTATTGCTGTTGGTTTTGTTATTGCTCTCCTGTATGGGTACCCAGCTCAGACTGGTGACAGCAAGGCTTCCCAAAAGGGAGCATGACTTGTGCAAGTCTCTTCTGTGTCCAAAACAGAACAAAATCATTCTTGAATATGAATGATTCAGCCTGGAATCTGAAACAATCAAAGATGAAGATGATCATGATGTGTTTCTCCTTCCAAGTGGGAGATGGAGGAAGTTTACTCCCTTCCTTGGGCCAGCTTTGTCCATATGAAGTCTGACAGTCCAGTGACAGAACGTAAGCAGCAAGGCAGCTTCTGGTGTGGCTGCCTATTCCACCGTAGCTCTCTGCAGCCACAGAAATATCAACCACACCTCTAAACAGCACCACAACCACTGCATGATCAGTAAAGCAGTAGCAGCTCAAACAGCACATAAAATAAGATAACACTGGCCTCCAAAAGTCAGGAGCTTTCAAAGTATGATCCCTGAATCTTTGCCAATCAATGATTTGCATCTCAGACACCCACAATGGTTAACTGAGAAAAGCAAGTGTCTTGCAAGCAAGAGATGCCTGCATCCCCAGAGGAAAAAGAAAATAGGTGACCACAGATCAAACACTTTGAAAGGGTCTAACTTGTTCAATTCACAGAGCCAAGCAGGGAAAAGGGCACTAAGAGAAAATGATCTCTTGGAATTCACATGACAATAATGTGAGGAAGTTTGTTGCTTTGCTTCACACATTATTTCTCTGACATATTCCTCTCTAGGAAGAGTTGTTAATGCTGTCTATGGCTCATCTACAAGTGCCTTCCACTAACTTAGCTGAGAGATCACAACTCTTTCAAAACAAAATGTCTAAACTCATGAAAAAGACTGATCCAAACAACATTCACATAATTCGTTGTTTAGGAGTTCTCCAGGCTGAACAAACTCAACTCTTCTTAGGAGAGATGCTCCAGCCCTCTGATGATCTTTGTGGCCCTCCTCTGGACTCACTCCAAGAAGACCTGGTCTATTTAATTAAAAAAAAACAACAAAATAAAACAAAACAAAACGTGAAATGGGAGCTCTCTTTTACTAATAAGAACACATAGTTTGAAGCTATATTTTAATTCAAGTAATAAATTCCAACTTCAGTATCTCACTTAAAATGGATCACTGCATTTGTGTTTTCTTATGAAAGTGTAAATCAGCCAAACAAGTGTAGCATTTTGTAGTATTTGTAGCATTTAACATTTATCTGCAAAACCAAGGCATACATGAGCTGATCCTTTCTGAGACTCAGTGTCCAAGTCTAGCAAGATGAACCAGATGCAATACACTATTCTTCCATTTATGTTACATCCTTCTTTCGTTACTTTTATTGAACACTGAGTGTCTCAGCTCCACAGACTTGCAATATAACTGGTCTCCATTTGCTGATCAGCTTATTCTCAAGAAATGGACAAAACAAACCATGGCCAAAAAATTACTATCCATCTCAAAGAGAAGGTTTGGAGCAAAACACAGAAGGGAAAATGGTAAAAAAGAATGTGACCCTGACTTGCTATGCTACAGCACATCATTTGCTCTTTTTCTAGCATACCTAGAAATATATATTGAGAACAAATGGTGCATTTGACCTTACTGACAGTAGCACCGGAGGGAATCCTGTGTTGTTTCAGAGCTGGTAAACCTGTATGTATCATCACTGGAGTGCAATCTGTCCTTATTTTTCTTAAAAAACAACTACCCCAAGCCCCTACAACATTAAAAGCAAGTTAATATATTTTTTTTTCATAGCATCGTTCTTTTAAAACACTATGTGTTTGTACATATATGTTGACACTTTCTAGAAAGGAAATGGACTTGCTTGACACCATGAGAGTAAATGAAGTTTATGGATGTATAAATACAAACCAAAAATTACTATGTTTATGGTGTGATACAATAAAGGAAATAAATTTTCATGATTCATGATGAATAAATTTACTGAACCACACTTTTAAACTTATGGGTACACACATTAACCCATTAACATGAAAAAATTTTTCCTTAGCACTATAATTTTTTGAAGCGAAATCTAAGACGCACCCACTCCTGTAACCACATAATTTCTAAAGCTGCAAGGCTGGAGAGCTTAAACAGCAGCAAGGGGCAGATAGAGACAAGACTGAGAGATTTTCACCCTTTTGAGTCAACAAGGGAGTGTTCCAGCTGACATATGCAGCCTCTGCTTGCCCTTTGTCATGTCTGTGTTTCACCTCAAAAACTGTCAGTGACTTGTCAGAATCAATCAGAAAAGCTAATGCAATTCTGCAATGATGTACAAGTTTGGACAGCATGACATCAAATTTCTGGTAGTGTGTGTCAAGTACCATATGAAAACAGATGTCCTCATTACTCCACTGCTTTGGTACAAAAGAGTACATCTTACCTTTTTGACCCGTATCTGGCAATTGGGGGATTACAACAAAGGACAGCCAGCGATTACAGCCTCTAGCCAGTACTTTTATCATATAAATCGAATTCTAATCCTCTTTATCTTCTGGCAAAAGAAGTTTACTTTAGCAGGTACAGTTTTCCTACTGGATGCTGCTTTACGTTCCAAAGACTTAGAAGTCAGACCGTCAGTGCTTCAATGACCTGACAAAACCCATCATCTTGCTTAATGCAACACAGGGTTTCAGAGTTCCAGTCAATAACTGCTCCAGTTTGACCAGAAAAGCCAAAGCCTGTTACTGAATGGCTGTGCAGCTCCTGGATGAAGCTAGAGCTCAGAGCATGATTAGGGACCTGAGATGCAGCCTCAACAGGGCTTTACATACATTGCCATCCTTTCCTACAGCCAAAGTGCTTGCTCCTATTATGTTCCAAGGTTCCCAAGTGTCATACCTGCAGGTGAAACGTGGAAAAGCACGTATGGATGAAAGTTTTTTCAAAATATAGCTGGTATTCTAACTGCACATTTTTAATTACCTTGTATGATGAACAGCACTCCTCCAACAACCTTCCCTTTCATTAAACCAGAACATACAAAACCCAACTCATGCTACACTTCTCCTTTTTGATACTGTCACCAAGCTCTACTGATGCTGTATCAGAGAAGAGAGCATTTTAAGAAGGAAGTAAGTTAGGGTGCCAGCAGAATTTAACTGCCAAGGACCCTTTTGCCCACTGTGTAACTGCTGAAACTGGTAAAATCCCCAGATGAACTAGTCTATCCAAGGCAAAGCATGGATACAGCCGCCCATCCTTCAGAGCATCTTTGTGAAAACAGCCTTCAGACTCTCCAATTCCATTAGTAGATGAATTAAGGGAACTCTATAACCTGAAGTGTATTAGAAGGCAAAAGAAACTTGATATAAAACTGATTTAAATGTAAAAAGAATAAACTCCTACCACATGTAGTTAGAGGGAGAGGAATAATTTTATCTCATGAGGAAAATGCAAGCACACCTCCCTGTACCAGGTAATACCCAGGAACAGACTCATAATTTGACTCCTTAGGAAGGAGAACCACTCTCACTGCTCACTGCAAGCTCTGCAATCTGAAACTTGCCAGAGAATTCTCTTTGTGCTAACCAGGAATAGCAAAGTGAGTCTCTGAATTACTCTGTTTGCCTGTTGTGCCTCTCTCACACTCAGTGGGTTCTCTGGGGTGTCCAGGCTGCTCTTATTTAGGATATCTGTACAGTCACAGCCCCTCTCACGGAGAGAGCTGGCAATGAAGCTTCTGTGCAAGGATGGGCAATGGCAAAGGAATGAATCTCATCTGCAGGAGCTCACATTGCATATTCCCCAGCAAGGAGATCTGCTTGCACAAAGCCACTCAACATAACATAATACAATAATATCCAGAGTTTTTTACCACTATTCCTGCTTAAATCTCTAAGCATATTACAGAAGAGATACAGAAAGCAGTAAGAAGATCTGGTTCATGAAAATGTATGATGTCTGCTTTATTAACAGGTCATGCTACCACCAGTGCCTAGAAGACAGTATTCTTCCACAGCAATGGACAGATAAATATAGATAGAAGTGCCATCAGTTGGAGTAGGATGGTAGTAAGCCTTTGCATCCTGTCAGTTAGTGGCTTTGAGAGAGCCAAAACAGATCCTGCACAGCACAAATGATGGTTAAGTTCTTTGTGATTTGTGCAATTAGCACGCTCACTGTCACAAGGGCCTGAGCAACTCATCTTGGGTGCTAAACAACTCTGGTTAACACGAAATTAGCCTGATCTTTAATTTGCCATGGAATTGGCTTCATCTGTGTCCACTCTTCACAAACATTTTAGTAGCTGGCTTTCCTCCAAGTATTTCAGAGCTTCTTTCTCTAAATTCAGCCTTTGCAGCTACCCACATCCCAACAGTTACACACAAAATATTTTATTCCATTACGACACCTAACACACTTTAGTTAACACATGGTTTGTAAGAGCATGGTAATACCATTTAGCACACAATATATTATTTGGCACACAAAAGATATAAAATGTTTGTGGTTATGAAGACCAGGGTCGGCATATTGCATTGCAGTTGTAGCTACTGTACTGCATGCACAATAAAGGGCTTTTATGCATCATCAAAAGTGTGCCCTTAAACACACACTGCTGCACAGTTTAGGGGCACCATAGCTACAGTCAAGGATTCCTTGATGTACACTAAATGCACCCTTTTGACCTCCCACACCTTGTATATAATTTTCCTGTGCCACTTCTTCTCATAAGGCCAACTTTCTCTAGGAGATGGACAAAATGCAGGTCATTTAATGAAAGAAAATAATGATGAAGATGGAATTTTCATTCTCATCAAATGTACAAGTGAAGAATGATCAAGTATTCAGTACAATGCCACTTAGTAAAGAAACTGTATCAATATAATTGTAACTGTATAAACATTATTAAGACAAATAGAGATTTTTTTAAGGCATAAAAAATATGCACCAAAAAGATATGCCCATCCTCTCCATGTCCTGTATATGAGAGGATGTTGCTTTAATTACCATTACAGTTTAAAAGATCATTATTACACAAGAGGAGTTTTTGGCAGCCAATCTGACCTCCTATTCCATATGCAAGCTGCATCCTTCTCCTCTCTTTCCTGAAACACATGCCAACAACATGGAGTACTGAACCCAAGCAACATGCCTACCAGAATAAAATACTGCACAGTACACAAAAGCTTGCCATTGTTTAGGTTGGGAGGGACCTTTTGAGATTGTATAGTCCAACCCACCTGCTCAAGCAGGGTCATTTATAGCTGGTTGTCCAGGACCATGTATTGATAGATGGGGGACTCCATAACCTACCTGAGCAACCTGTTCCAATGTCTGACCACCCTCACAGTAAAAACATGTTTCCTTGTGTTCAGATGTGAGGAATAACTGAACAGACCACATGTGGCAAAGATTAGCCATGCTACTTCATGACAGATGTTCTGATAACTAGGTGCTGAAGAAGAGTAAGAACCTTGGAAGGTTAGGAGGGGCTGATCTTAAGTGACCTTCGTGCAAGTAGACAACTGACATTCCCAGAGAAACCTCTCTCGTGTTTTCCCCACAACCTTACCCTTTCCCCACTGCTATCCATCAGTACTCACACCTGCACTCCCTGCATTTTCCCAGCTGATCAGGGTTTCTCACCCCCTCTCCTTCCCTCTCACCCCAAGAATCAGGAAACTCCAGAATACACAATGCACCTCTAAGGCCAAATATCTTCCACTGTATCTGCATGACACCTCCAGCCGCTAGCTGCCACACTCCAAGTATTGCTGATCAGACAAAACCAGTTACAACACAAATGTTGAACAGATTTTCTTCTTAAAATTGAAATGAATGACATTTCTTCAGTAAATATGCAGAGTATTTTAATTGAATTTTTATTTGCTTTTCTGTTCACTGAGTCCTCTTTGGACCAAGTGACAAACATATCTGGCTCTAAGACTGCTCTATCTGTTAAATAAATCTCATTTATCAGTGAAAAAACTCAAAACTCTAAGTTAATATCCTCTTTCCTTAATATACAGAATATAAATCATCTTAGGGTTCTTTTGCATTTGTGACTCTCAGTGATGTCACAAAAATATTTTGTTAATTTCCTCAAACATTAGGCTTCCAGTTGCTAAAACTGTTCTTTCTGATATGTGCTTTGTAAAAACACGATCAAGGACAGCACAATTTAACTTCTGCAAACATCAATTTTTTACGATAAATCAACAGGGCAGCAGATACATGTATTATGAAGTTAATGGTCTGTCAAGACATTAACAATGTTGATTCCTGAAGAGAAGTCTAGAATTTAAAAGACGAAACTGGGTTTATTGGATAGGACAGATTGCTGCTTGTCTGACCAACTTAGTCTGTGTGACAGAGCTACAAGCTGCCTTTGGGTTCACAAGTCCTTCAAAACCGAAGATTCATGGTAATAGAAAGCTTTTCAGCATAAAACACCCAACAATCAGAGTTAAAGTTTTATTTATTGGCTCTGACCATCTACTTCTGTTATCAACCATAAGGGCCCATACACTTCATCAACTCCCAACAATAGCCGCAAGCTTGGACAATCTGTCTTGTGTCTTCATTGGGTAAAACTTCAATGGAGCAGCATCGATTAAAGAACAGCCCACGCATAAAATGGAAACTCATTAAAATAAACTTTTTCAAAGGGGGAAGAAACTTCAGTTCCAATTGAACTGTTTTTATTTCAGAGATGAAAGCTCCATTACCCAGCTATACATTCATGTGCTCATGGCTTAAGTGCTTTTTATTTGACTTAAACTTTTGGTTTCTTCCCATGTCTTTTTGGAGGCTTGAGAAACATAATAGGAATTCAGAGCTTATTGAGCTTGATTGGAACACAGTATCTGTGAACCTCATCATAATACCTCCTGGACCTTTATGTTTATCGTCTCACTGTGGCCTCTTTTGTGTGTTTTCCTGGCCTTTCCTACAAGAACAATTGTCTCCTTTCACACGTATTTGCAGAAACGTTTTTAATGCTTTAAGCATTTTTAAATGAGTGGACAAAAAATAATGAAGAAATAAAAATAACGCAGGTGTAGTCATTTACATTATAGATAGAAGACTGCATAAGCCGTTGGTGTCAAGATGGCTTTTCTAAAGTGTTTATATGAAAACTGACTTGCAGCTTACTGCCTGAAAATCTCACCTTGAACTTATTATGAGGGCAATAATAATATGAAAAAATACAGATGGTATCCTGTGCTATCTGGAAACTTCAGTTTAAACAGAGGAAGCTTAATACACGGTAGATTACTCATTTATATCAAAGCTAAGTATTAATATTCCAAATGCTTTGATTTTAGATGACTGAACACTAAATTAAATGAACTATATTCTCGGTTACTTACATATACTGAATGTCAAGAGAAATTTGTTTTACACTGCAAAGCTATACAGAAATATTCACCGACTCTGCCACCAAACACCCTGCATTGCAGAAAACGAGCCCACAAATGCTTTACAAAATTTCATCACACTGTGTGCTTTTGCCTTCATACATACTTTTATGAAACATAAAGTAATCTAACTCTGTTAAAAATACACGCAGATATTTCTTAGAGTTTTCTTCTTAAATAATATCACACGGCTTGCATAAAGATTAACATACAGAAGACGAATATGTTTGTGCTTCAAATTCACCACCAATATTTTTTTCACCTAAATTATCATAAGGGGTGAAAAATGTCAAATCACCTTTGATTTCAGCTAGACACAGATGCACACAACAGAACTCGGTTCGTCAAGTTTACATATGGCCACACAAAGGCTGAGAAAACACAAAGGTCTATTAACGATCATCTCCCTGGAACACAAAAAATGTACTTCATGCAGCACATTATTTAAAAACAAACAATGTGTGGGAATCAGACAGATTTAAGACCTGCATTATTCTAAATTTTTGCATAAAGACTCAGTGTTGATTATAAATTAGTTTTTCTTATCAATGTGTTCATTCTCGCACATTTAATTCCTGAGGCTGATAGACATTAGTCTAACACTTAAACAAGACAAGGAGAGTCTGAATACTCAAGAGAAAGCCATGCAAATCTGGGAGTCTGGGACTCCCAAATCTGATCGTAATCTTACAATTTCTAGATTGCATTTGTCCTTCGGATACTGAATGAAGGTACAGCTCTCAGTCTAGTGAGGCAAACCACAGTTAGCTTTCATCTTGGTTCTGCAATCCACATCAGTGAAGATGTACCTAGACTGCCCCAAGTCCATGTGCTGGCCACTGCACTGCCACAGCTTCCCTACCCTTCACTGCCCTCACCACAGCTAAATTAAAAGTGCCACAGTTACGGCAGCCTGTGCTTCAATTGTCCCATAGCGATGCCAATCACTGGAGATATATGCTTAAGCACACCAGAAAGTCCAGTTTTTCCACCTCTGCCTCAGTTTCACCAGCTGTAAATTTAACCTGCTCCATGGAAATCCTGCGCTAATTGGCCAGTACTTGTACTTAAGGTAGCCAAAACATTATATAAAGAACAGTTTTCAAAACCATCTCTTTTAAGGGATTAAATAATTTTATATAAATAATTAAATAATGAAATAATTTTAGAGTGTTTTCCACTCTAAAAGCATTTTTTATACCTGCAAAATGTCTCAGCATTAACAAAATTTATTTCTTGCATTTCTTATTTAAAATGTCAATCTATAAAGTCATTTGAGAGAACAACCCCACATTAGTCAGGCCCCCAGAATCTGCAGCCATGGATTTTCTGCACAGAAATTCACCCTAGAGTAGGGTGGGAGTTTGGGTACACTGCAGTGGGATCAACTGCAGATAGGCTAGACTGCTATGCTATTTAACAGTTTTTAATGAGAAACTCAAAAGGCAATTTAGAACAAAAAAGGTGTACATCAAATACAGAAATGTGTAATCTACATCTAAATCAATTATAAAATAGGTAAATTAAACATATTTGGAAAATAAGGCATTATTACTGGAATGATTAATATTTTCAAAGTATTTCTTGATGGATTTCACAGTTCAAACACACTTACGTCAAAAGTTAAACACACAAACCAAAGCAAAAGTCTGTAAAACTGAGCTATGCTTCTACATGGCTGTTCCTAGAGTTTATGTTCAGTATAACTCACAAGGATTGCTACTCCCTATCAGATATTCTCAAGCGAATCAGAGAGCTTATAAGAATAAAGCAGAAAAGAATAAAGTAGGACACAGAATTCTTGCTTACATTGTCTTCACAGGCCATTTAATTATTTTACAGGTCATTGCAATCTGCATATATTTTGCAAAGGTAGTATTAGATATGGTCATATTCAGGTTCAAAAGTGCCTTTTATAGCCCAAAACTGAATGCTGTAGTTTAAAAAATAAAATATGAATGCATCAAATTGTTATAGTTTAACTTGAAACTATCCTTTTTTTTCCTGTTCTCATAAAATACAAACTTGCATTACACACACACACACAACCCAAATATTCAGAAAAGTTTGCTTATACTATTGTAACTGCTGGCACGGCGCTCTATCCCAATTAGACCTTAAAGAAATGTACTGTCCTATTATCTGAGTGTGTTTTTGGAAATGGCAATCAAAGAAATATTCTAACATGAACAAGTGTTTCTAAGTGCTAATTATTCATGGTATCACTTGCTGATTGGTGCCTGCGGCCATGAAAATTTATTTCTAGGCTGTATTTACAGTAAAACCAAAAGTGCTTAGTGGCAAGTAGCTTAATCAAATTTAAGAACAGCAGACAGATAACATAGGAGAATTTTTTTTTTTTTGTTGCTTTAATCCTCTCATTTGGTTTTGAAACATAAGGCCCTGTTCACTTCATTTAAGTCTCACAATGACTGGAAGCCCGATCAATCTGTCTTGTGTCTTCTTAGGGTGAAACTGCAATTGAGTGGAAGCAACAGATGAACAAAGCCCACATTCAAATCTGTAGCTCATTAAAATAACGTTAAAATAGGGTAAAATCGCAATTGTAAGTGAATTGTAGTTGGCTTCTTTCAGCTACATACATTTGATTAATAAACCATACATTCATTAGCCATGAACCACTGGTCTTTAAAGTAAATTTAAATGAATGACCCTGCTTTTTTGATCTTCAGACAGTTTTGAAAACAGTTATGAAATAAAGCTTAAAAAAATAGGTCAAGGGCTGTTTCCTACAAGCCAAAGAGCTAATGGGATACAATCCGTCAAATCCCATAATCAATTCAAATTCTGATACAGAAACTTAGAAAGCTGCAAGTTTACAAGAGACATATTGTAAAACAGCTTTTCAAGAGGGGAAAAAAAAGAAGTATTGTTAATTTGCTTTAAACTCACAAGCAGTTCAACACTTCCAAGAACATTTAAAAAAAAGATACTGTAAGAAGGCAACCTTAATTAAGGTTACAGCAACTCAAACAGCAATGAGAGAATATGGGGATGGAAGAAACCCTCTAAGTCATAAAGCTGAGTATCCTGAAGGAATTCACCCCAGACCATCCTGTTCAGAAACGTAAACAAGGATGTTTCTGCCTTGAAACATGGGTAGAAGTTAAACTAGTATTTTTACACAGACTTTCCCTCAAGATCATAGAATGGTTTGGGTTGGAAGGGACCTTAAAGATAATGTAGTTCTGCTCCCCCTGCCATAGGCAGGGACACCTTCCACTAGATCAGGTTGCTCAGGGCCCCATCCAACCTGGCCTTGAACACTTGCAGGGATGGGGCATCCACATCCTCCCTGGGCAACTCATTCCAGTGCTTCACCATCCTCTGGGTAAAGAATTTCTTCCTAACAGCTAATCTAAACCTGCCCTCTTTCAGTTTAAAGCTATTTCCCCTTGTCCTGCCACTATCTGGCTGTATAAAAAGTCCCTTTCCATCCTTTTTATATGTCCCCTTGGGGCACTGGAAGGCTGCAATGAGGTTTCCAATGAGGTTTCCATCTCTTCTCCATGCTGAACAACCCCATCTCAGCCTGTTTTTGTAGGAGAGATGCTCTATCCCTCTATCATCTTTGTGGCCTTCCTTTGGACTCACTCGAACAGATTCACGTCTTTCTTGTGCTGTGGATCCCAGACCTGGACGCAGCACTGCTGCTGGGGTCCCACGAGTGCAGAGTAGAGGAGCAGAATCCCCTCCCTCGACGTGATGGCCACACTGCTTTGGATGCAGCCCAGGATGCGTTTGGCTCTCTGGGTTGCAAGTGCACACTGCTGGCTCATGCCCAGCTCTTCATCCACAAGAACCCCCANAGACCCCCCAAGTCCTCCTCTGCTTGGCTGCTCTCAATCGCTTCTCCCAGTCAGTACTCATGCCTAGGATTGCCCTGACCCAGGTGCAGCACCTTGCATTTGAACTTACTGAACTTCATGAGGTTCCCATGTCCCACTTATTAAGTTTGTCTGGGTCCCTCTGGATGGCATCCCATCCTTCTCTTGTGTCACCTGTACCACTCAGCTTCATGTCATCTGCAAACTTGCTGAGGGTGCACTCAGTCCCACTGTCTGTCATTGATGAAGATACTGAAGAGCACCAGTCCCAAGGCATATCCCTGAAGGACACCACTCATCACCAGCCTCCACCTGGACACAGAGCCATTGACCTCAACTCTGGCTGCAACGATCCATCCGATTCCTTATCCACTGAGTACTCCATCCATCAAATCCGTGCCTCTCCAGTTTGGAGATAAGGATGTCTTGTGGGACCACATCAAAGGCCCTACGGAAATCTAAACAGATGACATCTGTCAGACTTTCTTTATCAACCATGGCCATCACTCCATTACAAAAGGTCACCATATTGGCTGGGCACGATTTGCCATTGGTAAATGTGTGTTCGGTGCCTTGGATCACCTTCTAGTCTTTTATGTGCCTTACCACACAACTAAATGAAGAGTAAAGCTTTGTCCCATGAACAGAAATCACTGTTAGATGATAATAAGAGTTATCAGGAACTTCTCCTAAAGAACATTATTTTATTCTACGAACACGTTGGTTTTCCTGGGAATTGAACAGTGGTTTCGTCTCCACTGGAATAACCACAACTGTCTGCCACTGTTTTTTTAGGAATTCTGCATGGGCAAGACAGGCTGCAGGACACAGTGAAAGCTGGAATAAACCATTGCTAATCCCATACCTGACAAAAAATCACCAGGTCATGCTTTTGAAGAAGATGAGCAAGAAAATAATTCCTAAGTCAAATTCAACACTCAGCCCAACACCTGAGCCAGCCAACCACCAAATCTGTTTGATAGTTGCCTGTCTCCCTAACACCACTGAGGTACCACTCCACCCTCCTTGCAGACTCCTTATTTCAGGGGTTCTCTCTGAAGCTGTAACATGAAAAAATTCAGGCTCTGATTTATCTCTCTTAAATTAAAGCAATTATTAAGGATCCTAATCCCCCTGCATATCCTATACAGCACATGGAAAGTATAGTTCCTAGTGTGAGTGCTAATTCAGGGGCTCTGAATTCCTCTTTAGAGATACCTGTCCTACCTCCACAGCAGAGGGACAACTGCAGTCTTCACTTTTATGTGGTCAGGTCCGTGAACATAGTATGGATGAATGTACCTTATACTTCACTTATCAGAATTTCACATTTTATTTAAAGATGAGTTTGCACCACGATGGCTTTAGGTTGGTAGAGGGTGGCATGCCAACAAGTTTCCAGCCTCCATTGAATGAAGACAGTAAGTACCCTGCTTTTGGCTGTATGTTGGTTTCAGATTAAATTTTAGGTACCTGAATGTAGGTATCTAAAATCGCTTGATCTCCCTGTGCCCAACAGCAAACAGTACCAGCAGTGGAGCTCAAACTGGTTTATTTCACCTGAAGTAAACAAGCAGGGCTCAATTCAGCTGCCTTACGACAGGGGTCTATCTAGTACTGTGAGATGCTCCATGGTATTTATTCCACATTCACATACAGCTGGCAGGTCTGACACTGCCATGGATGGAGAATTACATCCTTCTGGACCCACAGCTGGAGGCCTCACAAGACAGACATCTCTGTTTAGGAGAATGAATGGTGCCCTTTATGTCTTCATTACAAGTATGTCCCGGCATTGTAAATGATTTCCACAAAACCATTACCAGTATCTCAGAAGAGGTGACCAGGAGAGAACAAAAACAGAGGACAAATACACTGGAACTGCTCTCATTGTCCATTTGGCTGTGCTGGAAGCTCAAAGGTTCAACACTCTGAGGTACAAATATCACCACACTCAAATAAGGGGTCTGTGCATGTATCCCACCAAGCCCCAGGCAGGGATCATGCTGAAAACCGGGCATCACATACAGACTATATGGAGCAGCAGAGCACTCCCACTTATGTGGCACTGCTTTTAACCTTTAATAAAGCAAACACTTTAGCAATAGCTAAACAATGTCAACACCCATTTTTGGAAAAGTTACTGCATCTATGGCAACCATTTTTAACTTTCCCTTAGTACATGCCATAACATGGTGATTCTCTGAAAGGCTAATTATCCAGTCTGATCAAAAAGTGTATCTCAGTTCAGCTGGGCATGGGAAGTCTTTAAGTTAAACTCATTTAAAGTTTTTCCTATATTGGCAGTACAAATCAAACCAATCAACCTTAGTGAAGTTTCTCATAGAATTAAGGAAACAGTAAATTTTACTGTTAAGCTTATTTAAAAGAGGCTAAAAAACCTGTGCTTTTTTCTTTTTAATTATGCCAAGTATTTATTTTACTACAGCCACCATCCATTGGTTACTACTGTTATTACACAGCATTTTTCATCAGTATTTTATGCTTGTATGTTCAGTGAAGGAGACAAAATGGCTGTAAAATAGTAGTAGAGGTAAATATTCATCAGTTAAAAACAAAGTGATGGTAGCAGAAAGCTTTTGACCTAAAATCTTTCATATTCTGGAACTGTTTTGATATTTATAATCTGTTAATTTAGCTGTGTTACTATAATTAAACTTTAATTCACTCAGTGCTGGAGTTAGAAAGTTGACAGAAATGTTTCTTAAGAAGAAAGCCTTTACTTCAAGCTGAAGGCTGAGAACACATTCCTCTTTTGATACTGATCACCACTATGCATATTGAGGACTGAACATGCAGTAATTGTCTGCAGTGAGTACTGAATATCAAATTTGTTCGATAAATTTATCCACAAAAGTTTCCACGTCTTTAGAAATATCACCCACTTTCCCAAATACATAGGAACTGAAAGGGCATAGATTCCTCCTAATAAAACAAGAGAAAGCTACCTGAGAGCCACCCACGCTTGAAGAAAACAGAAGTAGCTTCCATTTTGCTGGTGGCCACCTCTGCTTAAAGGGCTGATGCCACTCAGTTACATGAGAGCCACTCAGAAACCACTGCATCATCAAATGAAACCTAAAGCAAGTATTAGTAAGGGGAAGGTATTTTCTGAGATGACTGGGATACATGACTTGGAAGCAACTAAAGTATTGGATGAACATGCCAGGGCAAAGCTTTCTATAGGATCTCCTAATAACCAGAAGCAGTTTCCTTTTTTAAAACCCATTTGCAAGAAAGTAGGATAGTTTTTCTCTCAGTGTGAATGGGTCCATACTTGTTGGCTTCTACTTGGAAAGTTAGAAAGACACCTTTCAAGACAAAGAAGTTTCTGATTAAAAACCATTCAGAAATGGAAATTTTGCACGATAAATTGCTGCATAAAACTCCTTCTTGTGACATACAACATCCATAAAGTACAACGGAACTTCATTTCCAAACACAGAAAAAAAGGATTAAAACTCAAGAATAGTCTACTTTGAGAAAAAAACACTGTACTAATTTTTTTTTTTAAATAAATAAATACTCTTCATACAACTCAAGAGTTGCATAATATGATTGTGTCTATTTCCTTCTAATTTAGCCATTAGGAAGAAATTCCTTACTGTGAGGGTGATGATGCACTGGAACAGGTTGCCCAGAGAAGCTGTGGATGCCCCATCCCTGAAAGTGTTCAAGGCCGGGTTGGATGGAACTCTGAGCAACCTGGTCTAGAGGAAGATGTCCCTGTCTATGGCAGGGGGGACTGGAACTAGATTATCTTTAAAGTCCCTTCCAACCCAAACCTTTTATGACCTATGATTCTCTGAACCAATATTTTACCTTAAAAAACTAAACCAGCAAACCCAGTAATTCTTAATCTATCTGGAATTCAGCAGAGTGTTTCAACAGTCACAAGCAGTTCTGGAATCAGCTGCCAATGCCAGTAGTTTACACCCTAAAAAAAATTATTCAGATGGGAAGGAAGATATTAATGAAGTATTTTAGGGACTGGCTTCAAGGTTAGTTAGGTTTAAAATTTCCACCAACAAAATATTAACTATAAATGTGAATATGAAGTCAACTCACTGGCAACGAAAAGAAGGACCAGAAATCACAAAGATGAAATGTGGGACATCAGTAATGGAAGATTTGTTAGCCTTAGCTGAGAGGTCGTGCACTTCAGGACAGGGACAAGAACTGCTGGGTACTCTGCTTCCACAACTGAAAACACAGAGGAGGCCAAGGACCAAGAGCTATCAATGTTTTCTAGTAATGAGACCCAGAGACACAATAGTACTGTCAATCCACAAATTGTCAACAGAAATATTTGTATCATCCCCCACAAAATCTCTGATGAAGCCTCATCTAGAATTTCAAAGAAGATTTAGTGGACAATAAAAGAAATAATAAATTAATCTATTTATTTATTTATATGCTATAGGAGTGAGACCAGTTCTTTGGACAAGGACTTATACTTACTTATCGTAGTAAAACTGCAGCTTCCTAAAAATACACTGGGAACAACTAGAAAGTAAAAACAGCAGATTTATTTAAGCTAGAATAAAAGTGCAGGCAAAAAAACCTGGGTGTTACCTATTAGCCTATCTGGGGTTGAGACGAGAAGTCTAATTTTATAGGTTTTATTAGCTTTTTTCATCTTTGTCTTTCTGTTCTCTCAAACACAAAAATGATGCTTAGAACTACACCTCAAGAAACTTGTTTGTGTCCTTATTAAGATGAAATTCCTATTCAAGCACTTCACTTTGCAAGTCGAATCCTCTGGAGAAACATATAAACCAACAAACCCAATTTCCCCCATTTTTCAAAATTTGTAGCAAAATGACAGCTTGCCCCAGGAAGAGTGGAAAACAAATCTCATTAAGAGAAGTCCTTCCACGTCACAAATTAGGCTTGATAAATCAGATGCCTTGTCATACAAGTTTTGAATTCATGTGCCAAATTGAGGGTAGCAGGCAGGTCTGCCTTTCCACCGTGGTGAAAACCTGTCTCTGCCTGAAGTCCACGGGCGATGTGAGAATTCTTAGCCATCTGACAGCTAAAAACGTGACCCACCTTCAAAAAAGAAGCATATGGCTTCCAGCACCCAATTCTGACAACGTTTTGTCCTTATTCCAATTTTGTGCCAAATTCTCTAACTCTACTACATTTTCGCCTAACATATTATTCACCTTGTGAAAGGATGTTAATCAGTATCATTGTCAAAATGCTTCTCTGGGAAGATAAATTTCCACCAGGAAAAGGAGACTGCTTAAAAATCTTTTTAAGAGATATAACAACACGTCCTTAAAAAAAAAAAAAAAAAAAAAAAGAGGAAAAAAAAAAAAAAATGGGGATTCAGATTTTTATACTAATGCAAACTATAATCTGAAAGGAAACAAAGTCAAATAAGCGTTATTTTTGTGTGCCCATCCCAAAGAAACATTATTTATATCAGAGTATTTCCGTCTCCTATAGGATGTAGAGAATCTGAGTCTTCATTTGATCTAAAGAAGAAATTCCCATTTTTTTTCCCTAATTAAAACCCCGCCAAATAATACTAATACACAGACACACAGTACTAATGGTTCTGCATTATTGTTGTTTGTATCTATCTCTTTTATAACCCATGTTCCCATTTGATTGTAATACATGGCAGACATGTGGGCATTGGGTTGACCAAAGTAGAGTCTAATCCAACCTGAGACGACAGGTGAATGATTCCCTTCAATAACTGCAGCATAAAACCACAACCCTACAACTGTACCCAAGTGCATCTCCACAGTTTTTCTGATGAAAACTGGTAATGAGAAAAGGTTAAAGTGCAATACACTACTGATGTATTATTTTTCCAGGGCTCTGATTTCTGTCTATCTATGTATTTATACTGCTTGATTAGAAGGACTATAATCAAACACTGATATTCTGCAGCACCTGTTTGTGTAATTCCATCTGAAGTAAAGCAGATCCCGGAATTGCACTTGGTAAAATCTCTCTATTTAACTGAACAGTAATTTCATGACAGCATTATTTGGCGAAACTGAATACCATTGGAAGTAGGCACTGGAGTTAATTGCTCAAGGCATATAACAAAAGGATTGCAATACAAACCCATGTCCAGAAAGCTGTTTGAGAGCAAACAAAAGATTAAAAGCAGAAGGAAACAGCTACTGCTTGAGAGAGGCTGGGGCTCTTTCAGCTCTTTCAGCATAGGAATGGGCCTTATCAATACTTTATGCAGTGCACTGCACACAGCTAAAAGGCATCCTTGAGCAGATGACTTCGGACTCTTCAACACAGGATGAGGCAAACACAGCCCTGAGTCAGACACAAGGAGTGAAACTTTGAGCAGACTTTCAGAGATGTGACAAGTTCCCGAGAGGAAACAAAGATTTCCAGGATTCCTCCACTCCACCATTTCCAGGAGGTGCAAATAGCAGGTGTCTTGGCTCCTCACCATGCCTGAACTTCGCTGGTGGTGCAGCATTCCCTCTGTCTCTCTCCTGCTCAGAGGTTTGGTCCTCTGGCAACCAGCAAGTAGGTGTCTGATACATTTTTTTCTAACTTCATGGCAAGGATTGCACTTTGTTAATACTGCCAGACATATATGATAGCTGTCAAGCTGGTGAGTTATTTTAACACTTGGAGAACTGGCTCTGAAACAGTCAGGTAGCAAAATGCTAATGAAAAAGATAAGCAAATGAGTCAAATCAAGTATGCTACACTGTCTGTCTTAATGTTACTTGGACGTCTGGAAAGAAAAACAAGTCTTTCTACTGGCCAAATTCATTTTTATAACACCCAAGTGCCTTCCTGTAATTCACTAACTCACCTCACTCACAGGTCTCTCCCCTGGAGATAACTGCAGATGCAGTATTTTCTAAGTACTTGAGGTTTTATTTCTTCTACTCACCTCCAGTTTCTCTCTGTGGAATTTTCCTGCCAACAGCCATGGACCTACATACACTTAGAAGGGTAAGAGTTTCTGAAGCATATTATTCTTCAATATTTGGTAGAAGGAAATGCTTAGAATTGTTGTATACACTGTACGTGCCTGAAAATTAACCATTAATGCAGAATTTTGTCCTCACTCAGGAAACTGGCTACTTCTTGAAGCTAGTATAATTTACTGCTCATCTGCTTTACCATAGTTTTTTTTTCTCCAAACAACTACACGATTGAAGACTTCACTTACCAAAAAAAAAAATCTACTAAAGTGGGCCAAATCTAGAGCAATTAGTACAGGAGCACCATCTTATTCAAGGAAATCAAGTAGCTTTTTTTTTTTTCCTTCATATTAGAGTCATTAGTCAATTGAGAATTCAAACTGCTGCAGCAACTGGACATTTATACATCACATGGAGTGTTCTAAAGACTATTAATTCAAACAAGAAGGAAGCCCAGGAAGGAAGCATTCACAGATACTACTAAGAAAACGACTCCCAAAGAAGTTAATGATGGTGCAAGGGCAAAAGGACAACGTCACTATTTTTATTCATGTTTTTCACTTTTTACACAGAAGCTGACAGTGGTTTAGTAATAGTTTAAGTTAGGCTGGGGTGTCCCTTCATTAAATTATGCAAGCAGCCTGAAAAGGAGTACATTTGAAAAGCTTCTCAGAGCTGTGAAAAGAAACATGTTGCAGCTGGTGCAGGTGATCATCTTTTCATCCAGGCTGCCATCCTCTTCTTGTTTGCTTCCCTCCTACATGCACATATACATCATTGTTAATTTTATAAAAGACATATCCTTGAATGTGTTCCCTCTTCAGATTCTTTACTACCTCATCATTTCCATCCATGAATCACAAAGAGACAGGAAAAAAGATTCTTACACAAGGAAATTAATATTAAGCTTTATGTGACTGTGATATGATTCTTAAAGACAGCAGTACCCTAACCACAGTTGTTGACAATTACATTTTCTAAAGCATAATCACAACTTAATTGTAAGTTTAGATTTTGTAATATCACAGATAAACAAAAAAGATGTATCTATGTATTGTAATTGGCTGATCATACAAATACTTATTAAATATAAACACATATGCTTTTGTAGATTTGTTAGAAAGATTCGTTAATTGCTTAATGAAAGATGTCTTTCAGATACTAATTCCTTCATTTAGTTCGACAGATTAAATTTTATATGAGGAGATATTAGCATGCATGCAATGAAGTGACAAGGACAACTAAAAAGCTTAAAATGTTAATGGATGAAGTGCAGCTTTCTCAGTTACTCCAAACTAAAAGCTATAATCTTCATTACATGCACTAAAGATCATATTTTCCTCTGCTTTCTGCAGAGATAAGACGGCTATATTTAACACAGAAACGAACACCACAATATGTTTCGATTCAGCTGCTATATTTTCATCATCATAAATAAATTATGAAAACTTGAAACAGTGCATGAATGATTCTGCATAGAACACAACAACAAAAATGCAATTAATTTTTATAGAAGAGAAAATTGATAGTTGACATCCAAGCAATCCAATTGCTTCTATATTTCATCGCAGTAGCTTTAGGTAATTATCTTCTTGATAATCTCTCTTCACCATGTGCTTTCAGAAAAAAAAACCCCAAACAATTGGCTTTAGTTACTAAGGCACTACAGGGTTAATGTCAACCACTGCTGTAAAAAGCAAATTACTAGCAATACCAACAGTCCAGATCCTTCCTTTTTGCTGTAGACTGAAGTTCAATCTGGCATCATCTTTTCTCTGTCCCCAGTAGGGTGCAGGGAGCCCTCTAGCTTCCATGTGGGATTCCTACTGTGGTACATATTGGCCAGCATACAGCTGCTCTAAACAACTATTTGCATCTACAATGCGGTCATCCCACCACCTTCTTTTCAGATCAATATGATTGGGACAAACAATAGTTTGATTTTGATTGCTCTATAGTACGCTTGGGTAGAGCTGCTGAATGCAAGCGCATCGCTCGGAGACAATGGGCTGGTTCATCATCCAAAGCGTCCCTTTTCAAACAGCTGCCTCTGCCACACTCACCCTGACAAACGTCCAGAAAAACAGATGGTTTCAGCATTCATGGGCAGTTTAGTGAAAGCCCTAGAGTCAACTATTCAAGACATTTTATCATCTAGCTGATAATAGAGCATTGCTTGGAGATAAAAATTAAAAATACATTTAAAAACTCTATTAATTCGCACCCACGTGCAGCCCCCCTTGCACACACACAAAACAACTTCCCCGTGCCCTGTAACACTGCAAAGTGCAAGCACTAAAGGAAGCTTCAGTCTTAATCCCTTCTGTGGGATAGCGGCACCACTATGAAAAATGACAATCAGCGGGTAATCTCACCAACCACATACACTGCAATACCCACAAACAAAAGCAATGAATTAGTAATTGAATGGGAAGTTTAACTTTGAGCTGCCTGAGGTTTGCTGTGCATTAAACCAGGTCCTGCTATTTTTTTTCTTTCTTTATTTTTTTTTTCGCTTGTGTGTATCTAAGAAACAGAGATATTTTTTGCTTGTTTTTTTTCAGGCTGAAACACAAGTGCTTTTGAGGCATTGTATTGGGAAAGGCACAGGATGCACTATGATCTAGATTCTGCCCATACCTATGGACAATCACATAATTTCCAACTAAGTCACCAGCATTAAGCAGCGTCCAAGGCAAAGAAGCTGTGCTATTAAAAAGCTGAGGGTCTGTTCTCCCTTGAACATGGCTGTGCCACACTTGTCTGGAGGGACACGAAGGACAATGGCTCCTCAGCTCCACCAGCCACAGAGCCTGACCTAGAGATGACTAATGGGAAATGTTATCCTTCTGGAACGTCTGGGCAGTGTTATCTTTCACAGGAAGCATTACTACTCCAATTTGCTCCACAAATCCCTACAACTTTGGGGAAACTTAAACTCCTTCAAGTTACACTGCGAAGTCTAACTCTTCTTGAGGGCAGATAGGAGGATTTGGCTTCTGTGAAAAATATGATGTTATATTTATTATTCCTCACTTAACATTTTTAAAAGATTCATATTACTGATCTATTAATATTTTGTTGGGCCACATGAATTTTCCGCAGGAAAGATAAATGCCATACTTGGCACTGCATTAGTCCAAAGAGCTGAGCTGCTGCACAGTCATGCTCACTCTAACTCTGCTTTTCAGCAGAGCACGTGGGACTGAATCTTGCAAATGCTGGGAACTTTCTGGCAGCTGTATGCAAGTATGTGTTCCAAAGAAAAGCAAAGAAACAGACAGAAAGGGTCAGCAATCATTTTTGCCAATACCTCAATATCTAAAGGATACAACTCAGCAGATGTATTTTGGAATTGAAAACTAATCATAATAGAAAGAAAAACAAATCTGACCATATACTGTAAACGTGGACTTAGTTTCTTCTTAAAATTTTTTGTTTTCTAAAAACACTGTGCTTAATCTATTGCTTTCAGTTCCGGGAAACGATATTCTGAATCCAATCAGAAATCTCCAGTGATGAAAACTTTACTGAAGGAAGTCCCTGAGTGATGAGAGATGGGACCAACTTGTAAAAATGAAGATATTTTAGTCCATGTGGCCATACACAAATATAGTCATCATGTATAAAGTAGCTTTTCTCTACACTACTAATGATGTCAGTTTTGAACATGGGCTTGTATTTTCCCAATAAACTCTTCCTTACTGCTGAACTTGCACAGAGACCCTGTGAAGCTACTTCAAGTGTCTGCTTCCTCTTTCAGAACTTCCCCCATACCTCTGCTCTAACATCAGCTCAGTGTTACTGAGGTGCACATGTTATTCAGATTGATGATATTAGTTAGGACTACAAAAACAGAACTCTCAGACACCTCAGGAGATTGTTTAACCCCTCTGCTGCATAAAAAGGAGCAAGGGGCATAAACGTTCTACACAAAACCAACTCCTTGAACTCCTTTCATTTTAAATCATACTTTTAAAAGTCTTGATTTCCTCATGATTTCTTTTGGAAACTCTCCAATTTATCTACATCTTTCTTTATAAGCAGTCCCCAAAACTGGATTCAATACTCCAGCTGAGGCCTCACCAGCACCATATGGTGCAAAATAATTACTTCCCATGTCTTACACATGACACTCCTGTTAAAGAATCCCGAAAAAAGAGGTGCTTTATTTGCAATAGCATGTCCTTTGTGAGTTGTATTTCATTTGTGATCTCCTAAAGCCCTAGACACTTTTCTGCCTTCCAATTACTTCTACTTTTTGTCTTTGTGCATTTACTGTATTGTGGGTAGTATTTTGTCCTTCTTTACCAAAAATTCACCTGGTTGATTTTTATATAGATGCTTCTGAACCAATTCATTACTCCAAAGTGTTGCAAATCTTCCCGCCTGCCCCTGCCTGACTCCAAGAAAAAAAGAAAGTGTATTTTCTCATTATCATTCTGAATGACAGATTAGATGGACTAGAGAGCAGAACTTTTTGTGGAAGAGCCCGTTCAGCAAAGCCAGGTGAGCTGCCCCTGCTGCAGCCGGGAAGGGCACCACCAGTAACTTCTCTTTGAGAACACTTTTCAACTGCTTTGCAGCCACTTATGGCGATTTCATCTAGGCCATATTTCTCAAGCTTGCTTATAAGAATGTCATGTTGGACAGTGTCAAAAGCCTCCCTTAAGTCAAGATACATCACATCTCCTAGTTCTCTGTTATCCACTAGGCCAGTTACTCTGTCAAAGAAGGAAATGAGATTGGTTTGACACAATTTGTTCTTGACAAATTCATGCTGGCTGTTTTTTATCACCTGATTATTGTCTAGGTGCTTATGAATTGTTCTAACATTTCTCTGGGGGATCAAACCAGGGCTAAACTGGACCTGGCAACTGGAAAAAGGAGTATCCAGGGAATTAATGACAAGCCTGACTTTCTTCAGCCCTGCCATGCTGCTTCTGTTTACATTAAATACAGCTTACAGCTTAAGATCAAACCAACAAAATCCGGCCAACTTCTACGGTAGGACCCTCTTGCAGTTAAACACTAATTACACTACATTGCTACAGTGCAAGAATCACTTCGATCTAGAAGAATCATTTAATCTAATTCCTGTCTGAGAAGCTGCAGGGCTGAAATCCTATTCCCACTTTCTCCAATAAGGCCAGGACTTGGTCTTGCATCTTGGGATAAATTAACTCCGATTTCTGCTGCTCAGACTTTCAGGGCTAGCTTTACATCTCCTAGTGACACATTATTGCAATATGCAGACACATACTTAAGTTTTCTAGCACGTTTAAAATGTTACCCACTCAGTCACATTAAAAGGAGTCTTCACACTGCTTGTAACAGCCTTTGAACAGGCTTCAGAACACAAAATTTACCATCTTTCTTTGTTTTCATAGCCTCTTTCCCAGAAAGGTCAAGACCTTGTTTGAGACTTTGTGTGGTACTGCAATAAGAGTAATAAATATTATGGGAAAGTCATAAATCCCACCTCAGTTTAGAGAATGAGAATATGTTGTGAAATCAGGAGATATTTAGCCAGAAAAAAAAAAGGGGGGGGGGGGAGCAGCAATCTGGGAGCATTCTGTTGCCAAAAAAAAAAAAAAA
>VWZT01006490.1:182119-216360 GCA_013397055.1 Pachycephala philippinensis
AACCCAAAGAAAAAAATCACAAAACAAAACCAAACCCAAACAAGAAAGCCCTTTCCTTCTCTGTTTTACTTCCAGTTTAATGTTTCTCTGGTCATCTTTCCCAATTCTTTGTATTATCCCAATATTCAAGCCCTTTCTCGTGCACATATTTTTATGCAAGAGATAAACAAGAAATTCTTTTCTTCCTCCTTTCTATCACTTCTTTTCAGCCTTCCTCTTACTTTTTTTCCCATTTACTCCTCTCAGTTTCCAACACAAACACATCCATACTCCCTCATTACCCTCCTCTCTCATCCCCTGTCACGCATTTTTTATTTCTCCTGTCTTACTGTCTAGGAACTATTTCTCAGTTCTCTTCCCTATGCCTTTTTAACCATACAGGTTTTTATACAAGTATTAAACTAAGTGTTGGAACATCGTTTTGCAGCCATGTCTGGGCTGCCTCAATTCAGCTTCCCACACTGCTGTTCCCATCCATGTCTGCTACAACACGTCTCACCCTTTGCAATGCAGAGGTTACAGGGCATCAAAGAGGAGTAGCGCAGGCAGGGCCATGGAAACAGCCGTGCCAGCACCTCTGAAGACAAGCGAGTGTAGACAGAGAAGACCAAGCAAAAGAAACACACAGCACTGAACATGGCTTCACCAGAAGCCTCCACACCCTGAAGGACAGCTCACACTGGACTCTGGTCACAGCTGTTCCTCAGCCTTATTTAGATGAGCGATTTTGCAACTGCTGGAGACCCCAGGTGGTCCACATACTGTTTCTAAGGAGGATATGGTAGACAGCTAACGTACGCTACATGGCAGCCCGCATGTACCAGCGTCCTGAGTCTTAAAACAACCCAGACAAGCTAGAATAGCAGTTCTAGTTTTTTTAAGGTGGTACTGAAAACATTTGGTAAGACCAAGACCTTGTTCCAGTACTCCTTGACGAAAATCTTTGACCTTCTGTAGAGTAGTCCATTCCTGTTCCTCTCTGTTTCCTCTATGGCCATCTGTTTGTCTTGTTTTCAAGATGCAGTTTCTTGCAGGAGAAATTATTTCCAGCTTTTACCATGCTCAGCACTAATGTAATAATAAATAGGTTTGCATTTATAGGCAACACTAATAAAAAAAATTGGTTCTCTAATCTCTGTTTACTTTGTGAAAAAAGAATCAATGGAAAAAATTCACTTAAGAATTTGTGCATAAAAGTATCATTTTGTTTAAAGTCTGTCTCATTGTTAAACTGCATAAATGGATTTTCCACTGCTTTTATGACAGCCTTGCAGTTGAACACAGGATATAAAAGTCATTAAAGAGGAAAATATAACAGTAGAACTACAGAAACTGGCAAGGCAACATAGAAATAGAAACATTTCCTGAGACTACTAGCTCTATTTTTTTATGAAATTACTAGGTTTTGAGTTGACGTTGTCAGTGCAAGTAATCTTGAAATTTACACTACAGTAGTTTCGCTATCTCAAGTCAAAGGCAAAAAAATTAAAGGAAAAAGTCATTCTTGAAAGTTTATGCATTAAAACTTTGAAAGTTATTTGCTGGCTTGATGAAGGTTATTTCATTATAGACAGAAAAAACATTTTTTAAATTAAGACCCATATGGCTACAAATATTTTGATGCAGTGTCATCACTGTTACAGAACAATACACAATGAATTTTTAGATTTTCTATCCAGTCTGAGTGCTGTGAAATCCAGTCACCTAAAAGCATGAAGCAGAAGGTTCAGATTTTATACTTAGTATTTCATAGGGAACATAACACTAGATCATTTAGGAGTTAAGTGCAAGATTAGAATAAAGTATATCCTGTATATTTTGTATATGATATAGGCCGCATATGGCCAGTTCTTCCATCTGCCTAGATGACTTCAATGAAGACACAAGTAGATAAAATTGAAGTTAATTTAGTAACATGTACCCACATGATAGCAAGTCCAATTTTGATTGAAATCATTTGAGGGTTCTAACATTTGCATCTCTTCAATCAGCTTTCATTTCTTACAGAGATTCATCATCTCAGTATGTAGCTGGATTGCACAAAAATATGGACCTCCATTAATTTCTAGAACGAAAAATTGAAACTAATCCCAGAGACCATCTGGAAGGCATGAGTAGCATAAAAATTCAGCTCCTTGCCTGTAAGGCCACAGCTTTTCCTTAAAAAGAACAAAAAGTAATCCCACAAACTTGGTTTCATTTTCAGTTGCAGGTGTGATTTAAGGGCCTCGGCATCTCAGTCACACACATCTCGCTCATAAGGAAGGCAACGCGGCACCCAAACTCAGAATTCCAAAGTTTATGAAGTTGGAGCTGGTGGCCAACATCTTTCAGAGCATTCACTTCTTCTAGCTAGAATAGTTCTGAAATCTAACAAAGACTTTATATTGATGGATACAGAGAGTACAAAGTGAATGCAAACTGCATCTTTTGGGACAAATCTTGAAACTATTTTTGATCCTAATTAAAGGTGTCTATATGAACATCAACCTTGACAGAAAAAAATGAAACTGTCAAGTCACAGAAAGAAACGGTAGATGACATGACCCTTGTCTCATGTTACTGCTACTTACATGTGTAGCTTCACTGTAGCAAGTTTGATTATAAACATAAATAAAAGTTCGTATATGAGTATGCACACTTAGACACAGACGAACAAAAAAATTCTGGTCTTTTACAGAATCAACATGTATTTTTTTATCATTCATTCTCTTTAAGAATAAATCTCGTAACGAGATTTTAGAAGTGGTATTTCGTAACAATATTAGAGATGTGTTTATATTAATGTGTTTCTGGAAAAGACCCTGTCTACATTTTGTTTTAGAGCTAAAACGTATTTGGGGAAGAATGAGCTCATTCAGTATAAATGCTTCTTTAAATCCGCTTTAATTTTTTCTGTTGAGTTAATCAGATATGACACTGATTTTACCCTGTACTCAGAACTTGTTAGGTATTCTGTCCAGATGAAATACAAACACTGTTTCAATTACAGAGGAAGGCAGGTAGAAATTAAAAGAGGCATTGCTCCTTTAGGTTTAAAGTCGCTTGGCTAGTCAGATCTTCAAGAAGAATCTCTGTTACTGAGCTGAAGATTTAAACAATTTTGACTTTCAAGAGTGTGTTTCCACACCATTAGTGATATAGTAGTTCACATCAGAAAGAACTACTGCATTTTACAGAATTCAGCAGAGAAATGATTCTTATCTAGTACTTGGTAGAGGCAATATTTCAGGTTTTTTATGCCATGGTTTTTACAATCTAAACACAGAAATTAAATGCCTGTAGTCATAACTCATATCCTCCAATTGCTTTAAAATGGACATTTAGCTCCTCAAAGGGGTTGACAATGTCTTTTTAAATTACTACTGCTGATTTATATCACGGTGATATGACAAAGTAGACTTACACTCCTCAAATCTGAAGATAGAACAAATATTCTTTGCACATAGTAACGGGCAAAGGTTCTTCAGAAATAAAATATGCCTGCCCTCTACTGACCATCTAAGAAACTCTTTTTTTTAAAAAAACAATATTTGCACCAGTAAAATTTTAAATGAAATTTTACATTTCTTTCCTCATTTAAACTGTCTCATAACATCACGTGTCCAAATTAGATTTCCAATCTCCATGTACTTGTTGCATCCCTCCAAAAAGCTCAAAGCCTGTTGGTTTGCACAATATGCTACACGTATCCAATTTTTTTTTTTTTTTTTTAATTCACTGGTCCCTTGAGAAAGTCGAGGAGAAAGAATGGAGCAACCCAGAGTTTAAAATCTGAGTGTCTGCCCAGAATTGCTAATGTAAAAGACTCCTTTTTTTGCAGCAGCTGTTACAAATCAAGAAGCAATTGTACTTGGGACATTCACACAAAATGAGTTTTATCCTCAGGAGAGCTTAGAAAAACACAAAAGTGTTTGCAAAATTCATTGGATACCAAATTTCCAGGATAAATTTAATTCAGTTTGAAACACTGTGCACATGTGCTATCAGAATGAACAGTTTTTAAGAGTAGCAAGAAAAACAAAGTCCTGGCTAGATACATGTGGCCAGTTCTGGCAGAAACACACAAGGACACATCTGGATTAGCCGTCTCCTTTTGAGTTGCAATTTGTCTAATCTGCTTTAGACTTACTAAAATGAGATGAACCATGCTTTATAAGTGCTCCCCTCCCTTAATTGTACATGCAGTCAGATGAATCTTGGGGAAGGTTCTCTGTATTATTTACGCTGACCACAAGCAAACATAACCCACAAGGAGGAATAAAAGGAACAAAGGAAATGCTCCTCTCCTGGCAAATCCAAGGACACAAACTGCTTCAAAGTGCAAGAAGGAGGAGTTCAGTCCAGAGAGGATTTTACCCTTGGACTCTGGGGATGAATGGCATTCCAGACAATGAAGTTACCACCGTTTCTTTTGGGCTAGATGGGGCCAGCGCTGACCCCAGCATAAGCCAGTGCTAACTGCTGCTGTTTTCAAAAGCTTTCAGAACTTGTCTGTGCACAGTCAATATGAACAAACTAGGCTATGAACAACAGGCTAAACAGAACAATTATTCCTGTTCAGTTCTCCATGTGGGCACTCAAGGATAGGAAAGTATCCAGAGCACAAGCTAACCACCTAATCACACAAACAGGACCTAAGAGTCAGGCTGTCCAACCTTGACACTGATTTTAGCAGTGATTTCAGTGAGAACTTACCCAGACCCACTCGTAAGTGCTACTAAGAGCCAAAGACAATGCATAATTAAGCCATTGCTCTTGCCGTTGAAAATCTATATTCACTAGGCACAGTCCTGTGCTAATGCAAGACTAACATACTACGCTTTACTTTCTTCAATAATGCTATGACTTTCTGTAGTCACCAGAAAGTGACTTTCCAACTTGGAAACATTCCAGTCCAAGTTTTCATCAGCCTTTGAAGCAAGTTGATGTCTTCAGAAACTGTAGAATAGAGTCAGGTAAAAAACTCTGAACAGGCATATAAATAGATTAGTGGAGAATCTCAACAAAAAAGTCCACTGAGAAAATAATTTTCTTTTCTTATTTATATGCCTAGGTAACCTGTGAAGAAGAAAAGCAACAGAAGGCATAGATCTTAATAAGTCATGTGGATAGCTAGCCCTTTTCTGAATATCCCTCTCTATACAGCACACAAAGATGCAGAGAATATGTACAGATATGTATTATTCCCCAGTAATAATAATCAATAGCTACATTTTTATGGAGATGCACACTAATGGTGCTTCTGCTACTGCTGCTAGACAGCTGCCTAAAGCTTGTGATTTGTGAACATGAACTTTCTGAGGATGAACAAAATGAAGTATCTCTGGAGTGGAGTATTTTTAAAATGGAATCACCTGCTCATGAGTGAAGTTTAAACAAAAGCTTTCTTTCACAATCAATGCTCTCCCTATCTGGGCATTTGAATATTCTCTCATCACCGCAATTTATAGCACCCTGTTTCGAAATCTTTTTCTGTTGGGAAGCTGAGGCTCTGCTCTGGAAGTCCACACAGCACAGGTGACAACAGCAGCGTCATGTAGCCACTGGAAGTCAGCCCCTGTAGAAATGGAGGTGGAAAGGAGAAGGTACACCCATCATACTTACATAATCTACTTAAAGATGAACTTTCAATATAAAAAACATAATGACAGTAGTGACGTTGTCAAATATGAACAATATGGACTATACTCATATTAATTACCTCTGGTTCTTAAGATGAGACCAACAGTTCACAATAGAAAAAAAGAAGTTTCAAATAATAAAAAAAAGTCACGTTGAACAAATATTGATCATTATAAAGCACACATGATCTGTCCCATACAAGCCCAAAAGATTATTTATGCATGTAGAAGCAATAGGCAGTAATTAATCCTCAGAGTATTTACAGCAAAATTTCTTCTGGGAATTTTTCATCACTCTTTCTTTAAGAATAGCCACAAGAAAAAAAGGTTGGTATTTTCCCTTACACAAAAATTAATCACAACCCTTTGAAAAACCCAACTACAGCAACGCTGAAAAAACGAGTCCAGAGACATCTTCAATATCTATTTCTTCCCTACCAACTTTGCTATAGATACCATAACAGAGACAGATGCACAGTATCAAGAAAAGCACTCTGAGCGCTGCCGCTGCCAGACTATTGAGCCTCACAATGTACATAAAAAAGTGTTACCCCTGAGGCAAATAAACATAGCAAACACAGTCCTCCAAGAAATACTACATAGTATTGGAAGTTTTATGCTATATTTAAATCTTGTCCTCTCCTTTTAATAAGGAAATATTGATGCTGAAAGAGAAAATTACTCTTCCTGATAATTTAAAACAGTCTGTTGATTTTCACAGTAGGACTGTTAAGTGTCCTTTTGAAGTTCCTTAATCCACAGAGTCTCATAGAGGCAGGACATATCTTTGGAGATGGAGGCTGAACTGAGCAGAAAGACACAGCTCTCTTGCTGACACTGGAGAATTTTGCACTCCCTTGTCTGGGAAAGGCCTCTTTCACCTTTCAGCACTAAGACAAGAGCCCCCAGGGTCTTGCACAGTGAGGAAACATGGGGTTTTGCAAGTGGTCGTGCTAGGGAAAAATAGGTACAGCCACCAGACACCATCTCCTAATGAGATAGACAACCAAAGCACGAATGTTAACCTCTGAAATTTATTGTTGAGCATTTCCCAGATAAAAAAAAATAAAGTAATCTCTTTAAAAACATCTTTAGCACTTTCTTTTTACTTGCATAACAGGACACAAAACTTATTGGTGTAATCCCCTGTCTTCAAAAACAAAAAAATCTACCATGGTAGCTTTCACTTAACGTTATACATTTTAGTTTTGATGTTCAACTTCTTCCTTTTCCTTCTTCATTTCAGCTTTCTGAAACCATCTGCTTTCTGTTAAGATGAATTCTTAAAATCCTCCGAGCTGCTCATATGAAGCGAGTAAAAGTTGGGTTTTCTAAAAGAGGCAGAGATTTGCAATGTAAACAACCTATATGCAGCTTATATCTTCATTCAGGTTTATAGCAAGTGGGTGGACGCATTGCATAACTACACTTCAGGAGAGGTAATTAGGTACTGAATTATGCATTTGCTTGTGTAGTGAACCAAGTGCACTAACCCATACAAACCTGCTTATTTTTGTGCTCATAACCGTGTTTCTCTACCTTCTAAAAATGTGATCTCTTATGAGAATGAGTATTCAACATTATAAGGGCCCACAAATCCCTTTCACCACTGCCTATAACTTCTGAGCTTTTCTGTCTCCAGTTACTCTTTACCACTTAGGAGGGTGTAGAGCTCCACTGAGCATATTTCATGTGCTAAAGTTGAGAAGTCTTACTAACTGCTTCGCAAACATTAAAAAATAATAACACCATGGCAAACTGTGTTTGATTTGCTTTCTTAAGGTGCATTATATAGCAAACAATCCAGCTGCAGCCCAGAGACAGTCTAACTGAGCTTACACAAGAGGAGCACCTCCTGAGATGGTCTACAGGCAGGTTCCTGCCCCAGAGCTGCATGGAGCATCACATGGCTTCATTAGCTCCTATTTGTTTAGATTGTGGTGCTCTTCCCATTGTGTTGGTTCTTCTTGAGAATTAATTGAGATGGTCTGCAGGTTACAATAATAAGACAGCAAATTAATAAATGTTAGGACGCGGAGGCCAGTGCCCATTATCTGATCCAATGTATGGGATTGCCATGGATTGGCAATGGATCAGACATGGCCCCTGTGGTATCTAACTGTGACTGCACAGCTGGGCCCCACGCTAGTTCAGAACTTCCTTTAACAGCATCTTTAAAGTCTCAATCCATGCCTCATTCCCCTCATCAGTGGGTTATGGACAATAATGCTGTCTAGCCCCAAATTACTGTGATGACAAGATCCTCAGAAAGGAGGTGAAAGATGATTGTATAAAATTACTAAGTATTGATTTATTCTTTTTTGAAGTAGATGGAGCATAGATCATGTTAGCACTTAATCACATACATGTCTTTTGCTCTGACATACTGGCCTAGTTCAGCCTAAAGTAAGTGATAAAGAATATTTTTAGGTATCTGAACCCCACTAAGAAATCATTTAAGGTCTTTCGCTTTTAAATATAGACAGCTACTTCTGTCCTCCTGAGAGGAGTGGATCACATTTGCAACATGGTTTGTCCCTGATCACCTTGGCTTAGAAGACCTCAGCAACGTGTTCAGACTTTGCAGGCAAAGGACAAGTTCATACCTATAGCTGAACCATAGCTTATACAGAATCTGTACCTCTGATCTTGGTTTGGAGAAGAAATAATACAAAAGGGATGGCTGCATTTTCAAAATTTGAATTAGCAGTCTGCTACTCAGCCCTGGTGAGGCCACAGGTGGAGTACTGTGAACAGTTCTGGGCTCCACAGTATGAGAGACATGGAGCTCCAGGATCAGGCCCAGTGACTGAGAGGCAACCTCATTAATGTGCCTAAGTATATAAAGAGTAGGTAACAAGCAAAAGGACAAGAGGCAATAGGCAGAAACATGAAGAACTCCTTTACTGTGCAGATGAGCAACAGAACAGATTGCCCAGAGAGGTTGTGGGGTCTCCATCACTGGAGATACTCAAGAACCAACTGGACACAGTCCTGTGCCATGTGCTCTGGGATGACCCTGCTTGAGTAGGGAGCTTGGACCAGATGACCACTGTGGTCCCTTCCAACCTGGCTGATTCTGTGCTTCTGTGGTTATATTGTCAAACGCATACATGGAAAAAAGTCATGTGTTCTGTTTCATAAATGATGAGCACAACAAGTCTGACTCTGGGAAAAGAACAGCTGCAAGCAGCAGCTCTGAGCAGATAATGTTGGCATGGTAAATACAGCTCTCCAGAAGAGAACCACAAATCCTAAAAGGTGATATAATCTAGCTGGTTCTGGATCCGCACCCCATTTAGTTCTGCATTAAAAATTCAAAACCTGAACAATCATACAGTGTCTGAGTTATTAAAATGTCTGTGGTGTGATGTACCTCTGGAGACACTCAAAAGGTTACAAGTTCAAGCACAAGGCAAAGCATTCCTTTTGCCAAACTAACAGGTCACTGTAAAAGCACTAAAGCAGGTATGTCGTCAAGTTTCAAAGAAAGAAATGGGGAATTGTAGAGGGGGAGTTGTTAATAAATCTGCCCTTTAATGGGGATATTCTATTACAAAATAATTTGTAAGTATATTAACCTGTAAAAGCAAATTGCTGATGGGTTAATGGGTTTAAAGATCTTGTTATGGAGAACCATTAAATATGTGAAAGAGGACTCACAACAAGGAACGGGTGAAAAGTATAGACTGGAAATATAGACTGCATTTTTTCCATTACATCAACAGCACACTTGCTGAGTGTGCACACACAGAGACAATCATTTATGACAGCATTTACATTTCATTCCCTGTTTTATAAATTTTATTTTGAACCCTTTTTTCCCTCTTCACATTGTGCAAAAAAAACCCCAAACCTTCCTTTTTATCACATATACATTTTTTCCATGGTTTTAGTTATAAATACAAATCCTATCTCTCTGGGAACTTAATGGATGACTGGAAAATTAGTGAGACTGTAACATCAGAGGTTTGCGCCTCACCAATGTGCAAAACAGATTTTTAACCCCACTTCTAAATGCTACTTTTCGTTCAGGCCCAATTAAGTAATTCATTCTACAGATTAGATTCTTACAATCAGACCAGACACTTTCTTTTAAACCATGCCTTGTGTAACTGAGATCTTTATTCTGGGATATTCAAGAATTCTTGTAAGGCATTTTTTGACCACAAATAGGTCAGTCAAGTCCCTAACACATATTTGACAGGAGGGGAAGTGAGGATGACTTAAGTAAGGACTGGAAATCTGAAAACAGGGAATACAGAACAAGAATGCTACAATACGCACTTAGGTTTTAAGGCGAGTCAAAAATAAATACTGACCCAGGAACCCCAGACCTGACAACTAAGGAGATTCTCAGATATAATGCAAACACTGTAAGGAAATAGATGAAGGAAGACAAGCAGGAAGAAAGAGTCCAGTGACACGGACATGATACCAATGAATCAACTAGCACAGTTTTTAGGTCCTAACTCAAAGCTGAGACCATTCCCCTTAATATTCCTCCCATGACACAGACAAAATGAACAGAGGACTGGCAGGCAGCTAAGGACACAGGCTGTGTAGGCACTTCTGGCCTGTAAGTTTCCTATTTGCAGTATATATTGCTCAGCCCATTACAAAGGCCACTTTTCCTGCAGCATTGTCCCTAAAGCTCATAATGTCTCGTATTTGCTAAGTAGCATCCTGGGAGTATTTTCTGAAGAAAGACCCATCGTTTCCCAGGAGCAGGCCACTTGACCACAACTCCCGCTGCCAAGGGAAAACACTTCACTTTCTCTTTTCCAGTGTTTTGCACAAACAGATAAAAACAAGAAACAGGCTCAACATTAAGTAAGTAACCCCAGAATTAACATCAGAGTAACTTCAGTTACTTCAGTTATTCTGGTAGAAAACCCTAATAGTTAATATTGTCATGTTTTGGGTTTTTTTCCTGGGGACACGTGGTCTTTTCCCAACTGTGTACAGATAGCTGTCTGCACCAAACACGAACATCCTCTGACCGAGCACTATGTTCTGACTTCTCTGCAAGTGGAGAAGGGAGATGGAGAGATGCCATTCTTTGTGGCATGGTTCCAGTACCGGAGCAATCACCAATATATATTGAAAGGAAGGTGGTGAATCATTTATTGCTATGAAAAGAAGTGCTACTTTGCCATGAATCCCTTTGTTAAAACAAAATTTATTTAGTTTCCATGTCTTTTAACAAGCAAAATGTTCTAAGACGGTATTTTAGAATTTGCTCATGCAAATTCAAAGGAGACCTCTTGGACACACTTCATCATTTCAAAATATACACTTTACACCTAGGAAAATGTATCAAAGCCACAAATGCTTTGGTCAAGAAGTTTCACCCCTCTTGAATTGACTGATGATATCATATGTTCTAGGAATATTTTTATCATCTGGCATGTTGCTCGGCACCATATGGCACAGCACACTGACAAGAGAGAAAGGACTAGTTTTAAATATTATATATATATAGGTAGATAAAAATAAATGTTACACTTCTAAAGAAGTAAAAAAGCACTATTGCCCATTTCTGTAATTCTTATTACAGTAGGGGTTCATTGTGGAAGGTATGTTTTTCATCCTCACACTGAAATACAGAAGAACTACAGAAGCAAAATGTAGAATAGTTTCAAAAAATAAATGCAACCTCTCAAAAAGAGCTTGAACTGAATGCAACACTTTTTTTCTCACTTAGCAATGCTTCTTTTTCCAAGACTTGTAATTATTATAATAATGACATATTAACCCTTTCTCATGGAATTAATTTCATGCAGTTAATTCAGATAGACAGGTTTTATAGTCACTTATAATTTTTATATAGAGCAATAGCTCCACTTCTTTCAGTACTGGAGGGGATGAAGTCTGCTGTTTTTTCAAAAAAAAACTTTTTAAAGGGAAGCTCATGTCATTTGGCATTAATACACATATATAATCCCTCCATTTTTCATCATTATTTGAGGTAAAATGACACTATGAATGGCACAAAATACTGTAAGGAATATTTATTTAGGTAGAAATCATAGGTTTTTTTTCTATTTGGCAAAGGAAATGTGAATTTTGGGGGTTTTTTGGCGATGTCACTAACTGCATACGATAGAATATTTAGCCCAGAAAAGTGTCCACCATATTATTGAAATTCCTCTTTTATTTTCCTCTCTGATATCTTCTTGATAATTCTTCATTCAAACTCAAATACAGTAAGATCTCATCTTCTCCTCTAATATGACAATACTCCAGAATGTGAAAATGTCTAGAGAGACAGAAAGTTTAAACGTATTCTGTGCTAATGCAAAAGCAAATTTCCATGACCTCCCCATGGTAATATTCTGCTGCAAAGTCACCATTTTAAGAACAGAATACTAAACTGCACATAAATCTCAGGCCTTTGGAAACGTCTTCCTGTCCATCCCGTGTCTTCACCACACAAATATTTGTCTGTTTGGGCTTTTCCAAAGTACTTTCAGACAACCCAAGCCTGTAGGAAGTCAGCTGATGACTGAGTGTTTATCTGCCTCCTACCTCCAGATCCTCCACCTTCTCCCAAACCCATGCACAAAAGTCTACCCCACCTTCAGAGATACTTGTGCATATGAAACACTATTTTTGAGCTTTGCTTCTGCTCAATTCTTTACTAACCTGTCCATGCCCACAAAGAACTGGTCTATCCCATATGCTGCACTACACTCTCCTCCTGCCTGCCTATCCTGGCACTGGCATGCTCCCCATCCTTCCACCCATTCTTGCCATTCTCAGTTTCAGACCTTGGAAACAGTCTTCCACTCTCTTCCTCAGCAAATCTCCACATCATTTAAGATCTTAAATGAAATTACTGAGTTTGCCTCATAGTTGTTCCTATTAAATTTGGCATTAACATACTACAGTACAAAGCAGACAAAAATACAGAGCTCTGAGTACTTTTCCAATGCTACCTATTCCTTAGAGTTGAAAGTCCAAAAGAGATTGAAATAGATGGTTAAATTACATATATTACACAGTATCAATAGAAAAGCAAAGTCTCATTTGCAAGAACTACAGCTTCCCTGACTCCCACCATTGAAGCTCAAGGAAGCTGGAGGGCAGTGCAAAGCACTGGAACTGCACAGCTCAGAACAGGATCTGGCAATCAGCAGGGCAGAGGCTGACATGTCTGAGAGCTCCTGAAGGCTGTCTCTGTGCTTGCTCTGTGCCCTCCACACCCAGCTGGGTTCCCAAGCTGGTTCTTCATGCTTGACTCTCCATCAGAGGCATGGAGGGGTGGAGCTGTGTGTAGTTTGCAGATCTCATGGCCAACGAAGCCATGATACTGCCCAGTTTCACTGTAGTTTCACAGCTACAGCTCTGCACCTGAGCGGTTTGGGGATGAAGGGGTGATAAAGAAACTGTGCATCATTAGTAAAGCTGTTCTCACACTGCAGGGATGCACTCATGTACATCCAGTATGTGAAATAAAATTATTCTGCTGTGAAGGGGCTTTTCTTTGGGTGCCAGGCACACAGTCAGAAAACACCATCAGAGTTTTCACCTCTTACCATCAGTAGAGATACCCTGTTCAAGATAGAGTAACTATGCAGACATACAGAGATGTAATAAATCACTGGGCTGGAAGCTGGTATTGCAGTAATCAGTAACCATGTCCTGGATTATGTTCAACATGGATAGTTCCAAAGTCAACATCTTTAAAGGACGGTTTCCAAATGTTACAGGGAAGTCTAATAGTTGTAACTCAGGAGAGTAAAATTAGAAAGAGAAAATGCAAATGAAATTTAGAATTCTTCAAACGAATTTGGATTTCTATTAGCCAAAGTGCCAAAGTCTGGAAAACTATACAACTTGGGTCAGTAAAGAACCGAAAACAACATTTACTAATAAAAACTAAGGTCAGAGAAGGATAGTCTACAGATATAATAAAAAATACATGGTCTTACTTTAAAGATTACACTACCCACACTTTACTTCTAATGGGTATTCTCTTTTGCAATGAATAATCCTCTGTAACTACACCTCTCAGGCCCTGAGTCAGTTAGTTTATTGCAAATGGGCATTTGGAGCCCTCACAGGAAAAAATTCAAAACATGGTAATGGTTGGTAGGACTAAAAATTAGAACAAGCGTATTAGAAACAGTGAAAAATATAAAAGGAAAGTTAAACCTTCTGTGACAGCATACTGGCTTGGCAATATGGGGAAGGGTATTAGTTATCAGCCAAGCGGGGCTTGAATTCAATCCTACATAAACAGGGCTTTAGACCAAAAAAAAACACTTACAAAGACACTATCTCTAAAGAGGGAAGGGAATCAACCACCACACAGGTAAATGAAGAAGCTTGCAAAAATTCAGACAAATGAAAAAACCGAGCAGGTTTTTATCTTAGAGAAACACGTAACAACCACCAGTGACAGGGAAACAACAAACCCTTGTTATAAACTTGGTATTTTTAACAAAAGGATGAGAAACAAAAGGATCTGGCTTCCAGGAAAGCCACAGGGATGGTCTGGAAGATGTATACACTCCAAAGACATGATGGCATTGGACCATCAAGTGAAATGCTAAGTCCCATTTCTAGAAAAGGGTCAGAGTAAATGCTCTGCCAGACTCTTGGATTTATAATCAAACAGATGACAAAATCAAAGACCTTATGCTCAGAATAGGCCTAATCATAACGAGGCAACACAGAAATGTCTTCTGAAAAATAGTAAGGCAGAAACAACAGCACTTTATTTACTATTCAGTCTTCTATCTACCATTAATTGTCAAATTCTGTTGCCCCCAGTCCCTCCCCCTGCCACTATTTTGTTCAGTTCTCCCTCACTGTGACTAATAAATCCCACTATCTTTCCAATATTTGCTCCTGATCACTTTTTCAGCCAACCCTAGAGATCTCCAGTTCCCTATGGCTCAGTTAAGGAAGGAGGAGAGGTGGTTTCACAGGTAATTATGATGCTGAAGTCTCTGCAGAGGCTCCAGGTTCCAGCCACCATCCAGGCTTTGCATTAAAGGACACCAAACATTTCAATATATAATTTTGTAACACAGCATCACAGTTGACTCCCAAATTAAAGACTGCATTTACAGAGCAGTGGAAAAGAAGCCAAGTTATTCACAAGACTATCTTTGCTTCAGCATTTAAAGCAGGATTTGATACAGAGCAAGTGTACCTCAGCAGGTTTGAGAATCTGGCCTCTAAGGATTATATTTTCTACAAGGGCCTCATTAAAATAAAAATTAGAATTGCCTATTAACTGTTTTTTCTTAGAACACTTTTTGTAAATATTAACACCCAGAGTAATACCCAGACTAAAACCTCCACTTCTACAATATTTGTAAAGTTACTAATATAATTTTACTATGAAAGGAAAATTTTATCCATCTTTGATTTTTCAATGTTGGGAAGACCTTAGTGTACACACAGTTTATCAAACCACTTAGTGTGTGAGAAACCTGTTGTCAAATTTTTATAACTTATCTTAGCACACAGTTATGTAACACTGGTGTGCAAATAGCTACACCTTCTCTCAGTTAGTTTCTAAAGTGGTGGAAGAAGGCTAATGAACTGCAGAGTTATACAGGAAAATAAAGTGAGATTCATTCAGTATTATGGGTACCCAAACTTCAGTTTCGTTTCAAACCAGAAACCTTTGTGCATTCAATAGAGCCAAATGACAATAATATCCAGGATGAACGGGGAGAACTGAGCCTACCAGAGAACCAAATCCGTGAGAGGTGGAGAAACATCAACTCACTGCAGTGACCAATGATGCAGATGGTCAGGATTTCAATGACAAATGATAGGATTTCTCCTGTTAAAATCACTGGCAAAACCTCATTTTGATAGATAACGTGAACACCACCAGGCTCAAGAATTTTATTTATAAAACCTATGTAAAAAATCACATGAAAGACTGAATAAAAAATTTCAGTGGATTTAAGTAGTTGTTCAAGTGAGTGAAAAATGTAGCTGTTTGCTGAAATGAAGGACAGATGCATGGTAGATAAAACTCCGTGAAATACTCTGCAAATCTATGGGTATATATTAGCAACAGAATAAAACACTCCCCTCCAACTTCTGACAAAACTGAAAACATGGAAATAAAGATGTTAGTTAAACAACCCCCTTCTGGAAGAATGCTAATTAACTTTTATAGGTTACATTTTCTTGATATACCGAAATCAAAATGACACAGCCATTTGTTTTCCCTGGCAAAGTCATGCACATCACTGATTATTCAGGTTTTGAAAACTGTGTATAATACATACTACCACCTACACAACAGCACAACGCTGACATTTCAGCACAGAACATGTTGAAGCAGTATTTCTGTACTGGAAAAAAAGAACAACTAACAAAGACATTTCCTAGAAGGTATCCATCGAAGAGAAGAGAATAATGTATAAAACATGGGCCTTTTCTTGAGAGCCTGAGGTTACAGATGCCTTTTTCACCACATCATGTTCCCAACATAACAAATCTGGCAGAAGAACCAGGTTGAAAAAATGGAAAGCAATTTTCATTTTGATTTTGTGGAGCAAAAAAGACTTATCAACTTCTTGCAGTAATTTTATGTGAGGCAGAGTACATTTAGGGGAATTACAAACAAGTTGCCTGAAGGTCTTTATTCCATATTCTTCCCTGATTAAAAAATGTATAAATTATTGTTGCAGTCATCACTTTTAATAAGACAAGATGAAATGACTGTATTCTTAATACTGTATCAACTTTCTTCTGTTACGCCTGCTTAGGAGAGAGACATTACTCTTCATCCATAAGAAAAGGCAAGTGATCCTATGTTGTACACAAGCTCCACCCTGATAAGTTTCTGATTACTTAGAAAAAAAAATTTAAAACCTCCTTACACAACAGGATGCTCCTGCTGAGCAAGGGAGGCACTCCTTGCTCTGCAGGAGCCAGATGCACCCAGCATGCACCAAATCCCTGCTGTAACTGGGCAATTTCAGTGAAGTCTGCGAACTCTATCAGTCCACAAATAGTGCAAAGGACATGAAAACCAGGCTGGATCCTCACAGCACCCCTGGCATTAGCGTGAGGGTGAGGAACTAGCTACACTTTCTAGGGAGATGTGTATGTCAGGTGCCCTCACACACAAAGCTGAGAAGCATGGCAGATGACACGAAGTGTGGAATCCCAAGTGTGGACCAACTGCTCACCAAACTCTTGACTAATCAGCCTGTAAAAAAGAGGTTAAAGTTTTTGACAACACTGTATGACTGTGCAATAATAAACTGAATTTTGCCATGAAGTTTAGTGGTGAACTTTTATTTCAGTGTTGAAGTAAAAGTGATTTGAGTCCCAATATGGCATCGCTGCAGTAGCAAAGTCAAGGTGACCTTCGGGTACCAAGAATCAGCACAGTCCAGCACAGATGACATGGTTTAGAGATCATCAATACAGCACACATACAGCATGATTCCAGCTCTGACAAAGCTGCAGCACCATAGTCATGCTGGGCAGTCAAATCACAAATCTGAAAAAAAGCCAAAGACCGGTTACAGTTTGGTTCCCCTAACATGTTTTGTGGTTTAAGAAAAAAAAAAAAAAGGGAAAAATGCAAACTCAGAATACCGTAAGTGAACTCTGAAAACACATACATTTCAATACATTTATACGAAACAGACTCACTTTAAGGAAGTTGGACTGCGCTTCCAGTTTCACACAAAGATCTCCAAGTGCCTGAATTGATAACAAATGGTAATTGACACTAAAGAAAATGGCAACCAATGGAAATCAGTTTTATGGAAAAAAAGAAAAAGAGATCTTTTTCTTTTAAAAGTTATTGTCATAAAGATGTACGCTGACAAGACCTATGTTTTGATATTTTATAGAAGATATATATCATGAAACATTTATCAATATTTTTGACACCAAACAGTACAGGTAAATGAATGCAAAGCTTAGATAAAAATAAGCATCTAAAATAGTATCTTCAGGAGTTGAAGGAAAACTGCTTATTTACAAGCATCCATAATGTATCAGTTGTGGTTAATTAGCATGCTAAGACTGCAGCAATGTTCGAGTCTGATAGTAATCAAAGGATAGCTGGGGTTTTCAGTCTGCCATTCTCTTCTTATGAGCTCTCTTTGTTTCCAAAAGCTTTACCACCTATTCTACCCCAATAAAAATACCTACCTACACCTTTCTCATTTTACACCTGGAGTTATCTTCCCATTTACTTCAGTCCTCATTATTTCAGGAAAAACTGCCTAAAAAATGAATGATTTTAAAGTTGAAGCGGCTAGTTCAGGATTGAACATCACGTTTAGGAGAAGTGATATTCCTGATGGTAAGGAAAAACAGAGCAGAGGACTCACACTCTTCATGACTGCAATGGCATAAATAGGATCACCGACGCAGCAAATGTCCTTTCTTTTGAAAAAAATAAAATAAAAAATTAAGCTCAGTGTGGCTCTGTCTGCAGAGTAGGACAAAGATTGCTTCCCAGACACTGACTGGGTCCTGTGACTCACCCCGTGAGTATGCTGGGACTCCTGCCAGCCTACCTTCCTTCTCCCCTCACAGTTGGTTTCTGTGGGAAGAAGTGCACAGAAACACAGGCACATTTCACAACAGGAAAAGCCCATTATTTTTACTACCCACAGAATTTTGTTCATACTAGAAGGAACTATATTGTACTAAAGTGACCAGAAGAAATTCTTAAAAATTCAATAGAAACAATCTGTTCAGTTGAAAGCTACATGAAGAGCTTCTCCTGGGAAGCTCTCACAAACTCAGGATGCATTTTGTTAAAGAAGTTCTATCTTAGTTTCTAGATGCCCAAAACAAACAAAAAAATACCATAATGTCAGAAAATCTTTGCGGCTCAAGTGCCACTTTGTGACATTTAGCAACTATGTTATTAGTTTCATCATCATGATTAGAGAAAATTCACATCTGATTGGTTCTCAGTTGGAAGACAGAAGTCCTTGACTGTGCATCTCATTGTTTACAATTGCAAAAAAGCTCTAAAGGCTTCAGCCTTCTCAATGATTCCAACAGAGTACTTTTGTTCTGTGTAAATCAATAGAATTACACCTCCCCATATTTTTCATGAAAGGGGAACAAGCTTCAGATTGCTTTTAAAAGGTTAGTATCCCACTGGGAAACACCAGATCGGACTCGTTAGCCAATGTGGTTAAGCACAAGCGTGCCAGCTCATGGAAAGAAAAATAAGGGGTGGGTTTAGCAGAAGGGAGTATGCCAACTCTGTCTAGCCACAGGCAGCTGATAGCTTTACAGACCCAGGAGGGAGTTTGACAAACAAGTCACTGTTTCACAGTTTTAGGAATAAGAAAAAAGGTTGATCAGGGCCATGTGCCTATTACAATTCCATACAATCCATAAATTCAAACATATGTGGCATTGCATATAAAAGGAAACCTAGAACCAGCCCCAGTCTTGAAAGCTGTCATCCAGCATGGGTATGTAGATGAAAGTGAAAGTGTTATTTTTAAGTAACCTCAGTTATCGACAAGAAGTGGTCTCATCCTCTATGAACTTTGAAATTCTGTTCAAAGCTTAACATTAGAACCACATTTTCCCCCCAGAAATTAGTAGCACTAAGGAGAGGAAATACTGCTCTATATTCTGTATCATACCATCAAACCAGAAATTCACATTTGCCTCAGCATGAAAGTGCTGATCTGTCAAAAAACTTGAGCTTCTGCTCCACTTAGAAGATCAAGTCCCACTAAAACCAGAAGCTATTAAAAGACTTAAAAAGAGCCATCACTTCAGCAATTCAATGAATCAGAATGCAAGGGAACTTCTATGAACCCCAATTAAACTCGTATTATCCTTTACATGGTGAGGTACGTCACCATGTGTAAGGATGGTGAGATAGTAAAGTCCAGCAAAAGCAAAAAACTCGTGCACAGTCAGGCTGCATGTCTTTAGCATTAAGGTTTCCGCTCCTTCCTGTATGGCCTGGTCTGCCCTAATCATCAGTAAATTCCATGTGAGCAAACATGTCTCAAACAGACACGCTAAGGTGGCTCCTCAACCAGAAAGAGGTACCACGGCAACCCCCTGCATGCCCAGGTTCTGCTGCCACTGCCGGAGGGCTTCTGCAGGCACAGCCCTGGTGGGGAGGACAAATCACAAGCCCATCTAATGCAGCCGGGTTGGGAAAACCTTGCTGGCCTTTAAAATGTCACCGACAGATCCAGAGTCTGTAGTTCTCCCAAAAGCACCCTTAACTACTGTGTATTTTCATCCTGCAAAGTAAAAATGCAAACCCTGCCTCTGTAACAAAATCCAAAGCCGTTTCGTGGTAGAAACAGGACCACAAAACAGAGCACTGCTCCCTTTTCAGAAGCCTACGGCAGCAGGATTTGCTGTGATTTTGAACAGATTTTCTTGCTGCAGTAGTATTTCAGTTGTTACTGATGTGCTGTGAACCACAAAAATGCTAAATCTACACACACCACTTACAGAAGAGATTTCATTTGGCTATATGATAAAGATGCAGCTACCATCGAAGATCTATGCTGTGAGCAAATATCTAAAATAAAATCCCAGGCTTACTGAAATTCGTGGAAAATCTCAAATGTCTAAAGGAAGGCCAAAAATTCATGTGGAACGCTGCAATAATACGAAGTCTGATAAGGGTCTGTTATCACTTGTTAACTGCTTTGACCTGAGATCAGAAGAATTAAAGGTCTAAAAGTTAGAAAATTCCAGCTGTAGTAGATATTTTATAGGAAAGAAGCACAGAAGAAAACAAAAGGGACTTGAGATAAAGAAAGAAACTGCTAGACTGAATGACAGAGAAACTGCCAGAAAAATCAAGGAAGACTTAAATGCACTAATTTTTTACTCTGTCTAAAACTGTTGAAAATCAGTTTGATCAGCCAGTCAAGAAGATTACGCTGATGTCAAGGCAATGACAGAATTATATAAATGAAGAGAATAGTGATGCCTCTAATCCCTTGCCAAGGAGTCCTGCAGAAGGCAGGTGTGGCAAAAAGGCAAGAAGCTTTCAAGATACTCTCAACAAACTCAAAGATAAGAAGAGACTACAATAGAGCTCAAGGGGAAAATGTCAAGCAAGACAAAAAAAAGTAATCCAAATATATCTTGATTTAACATAGACCTAGTGAAATTTGTAAACATTGATAATTAAAAATTTTGGTAAATAAACTCCATTAGGTTCAATGTAAATTTTCTTCAAAAGCCAGAGCACAGATCAACCCAGGACTCATGGAGGCTGTCTCCTTTTAGATACATTCAACTAATAGCTGCCATCTCATTTCTGAGGCTTGAAATTTATTCAATTATACTTTCTTAGGAAGTTCACAAAACCTTATGCTTGCCTCATGCTGAAAATAATTATACGATTCTGGGGTAGGTGAGTGCTTAGGTTGATGTTCAGTACAGTAAGCAAGACTTGGGAAAGAAGACGGGTGCAAATGGATAACTGGGAAAGCACTGAGCCTTTGTAAAGGGTAAGTGTGGAAGTCCTCGTCCCTTAGGTCTGCAGAAGTGACAGGGTCCTGGCATGAGCTGAGCTGTTAGGGAAGTAACAATACAAGTATGAACTAAGAGGGCAAGGGATCAGCCACAACCACAGGACAGGACAGGAGGCTGGATGAAATTTCTTTTCCTGATGCATGTTGACCATTCTAATTTCATTCTTTTATTCTTTCTACTGCTGACTGGAGATACACTCCATCACAACCTGCTTTCAAGTTTCATCCCATCAATTGAGAAATCCCACACAAAGAAAACAGAGGGGAAATAAAGGGCAATTAGAGGCACTGGGCGTTAAGGAGTCACTCATGTTTGCTGACAGCTATGTTGAGGATCCATGAGGAATTGCCAGGTGACTTACCAACAAAAGCACTTCATATTTTGTTGTCATTTTGTCCACAGAAAATCCCCTTACAGGTTCCAGTGTGATAAAAGCAATTAGCAAAACTCACTCAAATGAAAAAAAAAAGGGTCTCATTAGCCCAGCTTACCCACTGAGCATAGCAATGAGAATTCATGAAGACAATTACTATAGAGCACAAGGAATTTTGTGAACAGTAAAAAAAGTGAACTGAGAAATCAGACCAAAAAAGGTACTCTAATATCTAGCAGAACAAAATGGATGATACAAAACATAAAGCCTGCTGAAAAAGTGAGGAGTGATAAATAGAGACTTTATCCTTTTATGACGTAAATCTAGTGCTATGCACCAGCCAAACTCTGCAGTCAGGTTGTAATGATTATAAAAAGATTGCAAAAGAGCCTAAGAATCTTACCTGTATGATGCAATCCAACTGTGCTGGTTGTTTTCCCTATACAGAGCAGTTTTGGGAAATTCAGCACATAAACTCTTATTTATTGAGGCTGCTTTGACCAACCCAACCCTGGGAAATGAAAGAGATGTCCACTGAAACAGACTGCCCAAGGATGGTCAAGGTGCCCATCCTTGGAAGTGTTCAAGGCCAGGTTGGATGGGGCTCTAAGCAACCTGGTCTAGTGAAAGGTGTCCCTGCCTATGGCAGGGGAGTTGGAATAGATGATCTTTAAGGCCCATTCCAACCCAAACCATCCCATGGTTCTATGATTCCATGCTGACTTGCAGTAAAATTCATACTTCAGTAGGCAATTAACTAATCTATCCCTTCCACGATCTTGAGAAATTAACTGACTGCCACGAGCAGAAGAGACTTTCCAGCACCCTGCTGCCTTTAAGGAGATTATTTGATACGTGCCACAAAAAATAAAAAGAAAGATCGTACAGCAGAGCTGAAGATGCAGATATAACTGATCACTGCACCCGGGGCTAAATAGGATACCAGAAGTACAAATGGTCACGTGTGGTAACAGCAGGGATTTTGTCACCCAGAGCCTTGGATCCTGACCACTGAACAAAAGCTGTGGGGGTGAAAATGCCCTACACATGTGGGAATCCTAGGGCAGCCTTCACTTCGGAAGATACCACCATCACAGCACACGTGGGGATTTCCATCTTCCAGTCATCTCCAACGCTGCAGACATTCACTGAGAACCAAGCCATGTGTGCACTCTTCAATACAATGACCAAGGGATCAAAACCATATCTCTGTAGGACATTTCTAACACCACCAATTACCTACAAAGTTGCAACTACATGCACATATGGAAGGGTTTTTTCACATGACCTAATAACAGAAACTATCTGATGTTCCAAATCAGCACATTATATTTGAGCTAAAAACAATTACAAGAAAAATCTTCCTGGGCTTTCATTTTGATGAAACCAACTGTATCACTACAGTTTAAACAGCTTTATACCTGACATTTTTACTGTATACAGTGCATTTGAGAACGGTGCATCTGGAACTGCTGCAACACAATTTGGAGGCATGAGATAACACATACGCCTGACTCCTAAACAATAGTCTCAGAGATATTATTAATAACAAAATATGCTGAAATAGTGTGCAAAACAAAACAAACAAGTTTTTCTTTATGTCTAAGCAAAAAAATGAAGCACCGCTTCATCTGGTCCCATCCGAATTATCTCTGGCTTTCAAAGTCTCCATTAAAAGAACTGGCTGATCTTTTTACCAAAACAATGAAGCAAGCATGCAATGCAGAGACTACAGAGCAGCAGCAAGCAGTGCACATAAACTGGTCCACCCAAACATTCTTGGCAGTGGGGGAGAAAGCATAAAAAGCAAGTTGCTTCAGTCCATACTAAATTGCCATTGAGCCACAAGTAAAGACGTGTCAGATGAGCTTGCCCATGCCTTTAAGCAGGTATTTATTTGCAACAGCAGTATTTAACACTTTGAACAGGAGATGGCCTTGTTTGTTTGTATTGGACAACATTTTAGGATAGCTTTCATAACTTTTATTTGGATCTTTTCAATGTTTAAAAGGATATATACATCCACTAATGAGACTGAATTCACCCTCTTTTCTAAAAGTGAAAACAGAATGGTAAGAACATCCCCCAAAGTAAAAAATAAACCAAAGGCAGGACATCCTTCCATGCACAGTTGTGTTCAAACACAATTTAATATAGCTAATGCAGGAGACGTGGCAAAGGACTAGACAATGTGGGAGGTAAGACTGGATGGGTCACAATAACTGTGCTTTATTGGACTTGGGTTTCCATGAGAGAAACACAAAGGTTTCCTTCTGGAAAGGAGATCACAAAGGCAGGAAACCTGAACCTTCTTTTGAGCCCGACAGATCTCAGCATTGTCTTATTTTAGCTTCTTACCACTGAACAGACACAGCCCGCACAGTTTTATTTTAAAGTCTTCATAACAACAGGTTTTTAAGGCTCTAAATTTATTATAGCTGATGTGGTTCTATCTGAGGAAGTCCAAAGGTTATGAAAAAAATCCCTTCACTCATAACGTGGTAATACCAAGTAGGATCTAGCACTGTTTTCACTACATAAGATGCAAGAAACTAAACAGCTTATAGAAGAAAAAATAATTCTGACTCATTCACATATGCAAGATTTCTTTGAAGCTTGATTATAATTCTTGTATCTTAAAGCAGCAATGCCAGAAATTGAGCTGTCTGTTGAACCACAAAACCAGACACTGCGCAAGCAGCTGTTGCCCAAGCCACTGAACACTGACATACAGGGGGAACCTCTCCAGTCCTGCTGTGAACAATTCTGTGTCGTGCCTTAATGGTGACAGATAATTTAACCTGGCTTTAAAGGATATTACATGCAAGCTGCTACAACACAAACTTCAAGTTTCACTCATTTGGTCCTCAGAAGGAGCCCAGGCTCTGACCCCAGCTTACTGCCCTTGTTCCAGGGCCTAAAAATGAATCACCATCAGTCATGGATACTGTGATGGCAACTGTCAGTCAGAGGCCTAAACATCTTTTGTGTAGTACTCACGAACTATGGGCTCCATTTCATCATCACATACACACATCTAAGTCCTACTGCTGTTGAATCAGAATCTTCCAGGCATGCACTTAAGGTTAAAAAGAGCACCACATACAAGCCAGCTCTCACAGTACTTTCATTTTTCCTCCCAAATATCAATTCAGTGGGTTCATCATGTTTTACAATTGGTTCTTGGATGACTCCTGAACTGAGAGACATTTTCACTTCTCGTACAGCTACACAGCTGCTACTTTTTAAACAGGAATCGCAGATGAACATTGCAGCGCGGGCTCTGGCAACACGCCTCACCCTCAGCTGTAGGTCTAGGAAATTTGCTATTTAAGCAAAACAGTTATGCTGAAACTAACCTAGTCATCTTAAAATCTTATAAAAACATTAAAAAATCTGCTCCAACAGAATAACAGAAGTTTTTGAGAGGGATATGGAGGAAACACATAATGCACTGGAAGGATTTTACAAATACTGGTACCTACCAAAACAAAAGTAAATCTTCCATGGACATTTTTCTGTCTTAATGAAGTATAAGCCTGAGCTGAGTAAATATTGCAGATCAGTTCCTGAACAACTGAAGGAAAAAATTATGCCTTGTCATCAATCCACTCTTTGAGCTATTTTCAGAGAAGCATCCCAAATGTGACTACCAAAGCTTCTCATGCTGAAAAACCAGCTGGAGAGAATTAGCATGGCTATGATCTATCTCACACCAGAAGCTCTGAAGATGGGCTATTGTAAACTGAAAAACCATGCCAGCACTGAAGAGGAAAACACAGAGCAGTACTTTCCAGCTAGGGGTGAGATGACCAAACACTACCACACTACATCAGGTGAGTGGACCAGCAATGGAAGTCACTTACAGTTTCTCTGAGGAGATGCTAGGAGCTGTCCTTCTTTCATAAGGATCCTGCTTTTTGTTAACCTGATTAAATGGGAGTTTCTAAAAATATTTTTTGGTGTTCCTTGGGGCCCTATTAGAAAGCTGGAGACCATCTCCCTGAAGCTTTCTGAGACCACAGTATTACTCTGTGACAAAGAGGCAGACCCACCCTTTTGCTGGCACGCATACAAAGGGAAAGAGGAGTACAAAAATACTCAAAAAGACTGAAAAACTGACTTCTTCAGTTCTGTTCACTGTGTTTTAACAGCAATAGTTTTCTCACATTAAGGAATATATGGGTTCCTTTTTGGGGGGGTTTTCTTTTAAATAAACAGAGCTGCCAGAGCTAATAATTGCAAAACTTCTGCGTTCTCACACCATGCTGAAATGAGACTGTAATTTTTTTCTAAATATTATATCACTTTAAAAAGTAATGAAATGTGGAAATTTCCTATGATAATTTTTTCAACATATCATCCAAAAATTTCTAATTTTGTTCAAGTCTTTTTAGACAAGGCAAGTTACATAAAAATTTGCAATGCCCACTCAGGAGAAATCTGGGGAACGATCTTATGAGAAGCAAGACAATGGGTTAAGGAAAAAGCAGGCCACTAAGCAGTTTGCTGAATTTTTGGGGGAGTCACAATAAATCAGACAACCATACTCAGCAGTGCTGCGCTCTGCCTCAGCCATCAGAAGCACACTGACTCATGGAAATATGAGCTCACAGGGTACAGAGTAAGGCTGTCAGCAAGGAAAATGGGTAGCTTGTGTCAAACATGCACAGGCTCTCCGACAGATCCTTGGGATGCCATGGGCCAGGAAGGAGACACTTCTTCAACTGCCCACTATGGACAAGAGTCTACAAAGAGCAGTGTTGCAGTCCAGGTTTTCACTGCAGTGTCAGAAAGGGGCAGCTGGATGGTGGAGAGGGTACTCCTCTAAACCCCCATTTTAGCTTCATTTTGCTCATCTGTTCTTTCTTCACGTGCCTCCACAGGGCTTGAGCAGGCCACTCTGCCAGGACTCCATGCATATTCTCCAAAATCAACAGGAATGCATCCATTGCATTCGGCTAGAACCTCCTACCACTAGGCCTACAGTATGAGAGAGCATTATTTTTTTAAGAACATTGGAATATTGCTTAGGAAACTACAAGATTAAATCACGAGAAGCACAACCATAGCATCTTTGTGCTGATTTGAATTACGAATAGAAAGTACGAGCAGTTAAGAGGAAACAAGATATGTTCTATACAAGAGCCAAGATTTTTTTTTCCTGACATGTGCCAAACAAGGAGAAGAAACAGAAGAATCTGGCACCATTAAAAACAGTTTGTGGAGAAAGGGACTGAATATCTACAGCCAAGATCCATGTGGTTTGTAAAGAGGAAACTTTTGTTTTATGGGACTCTCAGTCAGCCAAAATTCTCCCAGACGGCATGCAAATGGATATTAGCCTAAAATCCTACATGCTTCTTGTAGAAGGATCAGTAAACGGTGGGGAAAGAAAAAGAACACTACTGAAGTTTTAAATCAGAATTCAAAATCTGCCTCCTGGTTGAAAAAGTTAGTTTACCAGACAGCTATAATGTCATACATATATGGTAAGTGTCTTGGAAAGAAAAGGCAGCAAGTTAAAGCACAAAACTAGAAGTCAAGAAAATGTGTTCCAAGCCTGGCTCCACTACCAAGGAGATCTATAAAACTTGGATAAAAGAGAAAAAGACTGCCAACAGTGAGATTTTCCTTAACTTCATATAGTGTATTAACATTGCACTTATGCTGTTTCTTTTAGCTTCTGTATTTCCCCCACTCTCTGGCATTACAATGCACTAAGTTAAATAAGTGACTAGATGGAGTGCTAAGAACAGTTATATCACTTTACCAAAACAAGCCCTGCCCAACTCCTTAATCAAAACACTTGACTGGGAAAAAAAAAAAAAAAAAAACCAAAAAAAAAAAAAAAAAAAAAAAAAAAAAAAAAAAAAAAAAAAAAAAAAAAAAAAAAAAAAAAAAAAAAAAAAAAAAAAAAAACACCCAAAACAACAAAAAAACCCCAAACAATTTTATATGGGACCATAATTCTCATAACTGAGCAAAACACTACAGTGGCTGGCACAATCCAACAGCTTAGCTGAATATTGCAAAAATATTGCAAAAATACCTAGAATTTGTATTTCAGCATATAGGAGAAAGGGATGGACAGGCAACAGTTCCTCAGCACATGTTGAGCAGTTATACCACAGAAGAATTCTTTTCAGCATCTCTGACAACTCTCTGAGTGCCCAGTGAAACATTTTTCTGTGTTATCTGTAAATCAAGAGACCACACTGACCTCCAATTTACAGTAGTGGAACTGAGGGGGAGTCCACAAGCAAGACTGCAAGCTTGGGACTTAGCAAAGTCCCTGCATGCCAGTGAAGTCACTCCTCACTGGGGAAGCTAAGATCCAGGTAGCTTTGTGAGTTGAGACTCCAGGAAGTCCTGCAGTCACCTGATGATGCAGCTCTCTAGTTATATCACCAATTATTAAAACACATCACGGGGGCAAGTTTCGCCATCATGCTTAAAGGAGAAGTAGTTCATAGCTCATGTAGGGGGACACCAGGATTAGGATTGCCCCTTTTGGTCTTCCTTCACACCAGCCTTCATTTGTAACGTTTCAGCTAAGATTTGCCAACCAGCTTGCTTTCCTCCTCTAAATATAGTGGTAAGCTTGAATATAATTTTTGAAGCACTATGTATTCACTTGGGTTGTCCTCATTCATACCGTTGGGACTATCACCTTGGAAGAGGAATAGAAGGGTTAATTGTTCAGAACTTTCTGTAAGCTCTGTGCACTTGTGTACAGTGCTCTAGATGGATACTCCATGCTTCATGTTGCACTGGAATAATAAAAAGAGCTGAAAACAATTCCCTTTAATTCTCACCCTTTAATTTTATTTGCTCCACAGAATAAAGAACAGAAGAAAGCAAAATCCATAATTCCACGGGAAAAAAAAATTATAGGCCCTTTCCACAAAAATACCGGGAGGAAAAACACCACGAAAGTATGAACTATTGTATTTTAGTCAGAAACCTGAAGCTAGCAGTTTTTATTGCCACTAAAAATATCTCCACCTCTCACACACAAGCATTTACCAGGATGGCATCTACTGATGGGTTCTGGATGCTGATCAAGACCAGACCAGGTATAAACTATAAAGCTGAACAACCCCCAACAAAGTAGGTCAAGAAAACTGGGAGGGAAGGGAAACTGTTGCTAGGTGGCAGTGTACCTTAAGCAAAGAATACTGTAAATCACAGTTTATTGGGAAGGTTCATTGTCTTCTAAAAGAGGTCTCATCTTTACTGTCATCTTCAAAGCTTTGGTAGGAAGTTGAACTCAAAATGTACGTGACACCCAGGCTACACATCAGAAGGATGAGAAGCAGCACTGAAAAAAAAAAAAAAAGAGAAAGAAAAACCTGTCTTGAAACACAGTACCTTGCAAGACCCGTGATGTAATGGCTCTCCAGGTCTATTAGAGCAAGCAGAAAAACCAAAAGCCTGTGAATGGAGACTTGTACACCTTGAGAAGGTTCTGGTTTTGCTGACTTCATTTTCTTCTACCTTCACTTACGTTTTGACCAGTAGAAGCAAGCAAAGAAATAAGCTTCCACCACATCTTGGCACAGCAGTGAACAGTTGACAGAAAACCCAAGTGTGATGGTGAGAAAGAAAGGTTTTCTAAGGCTACTTAAGAAACAGAACTGTTACTTTTCTGCCTTAAACAGTTTCAGTCTTCAGTCCTTTTCAGAGTGGAGTAAGAGCGGACAATGACAGTAAACAAAAGGAGGTCATGAAAACACATGCACTCCCTGGAGCTCCAATCAAAAGGATGGAGAAAAAGGACTCTGTAGAAAGCCAAGGTAAGAAGGAAGAGGCCAGATTTTTCTGGTATCCTTCTATCTGTCCTTCCTGATGTTCCTTCCCACTGAAAACTACCTTAACATATTGCCTAAATTAGCAGAAGTGGTAAAAAAGACAGGCTGATGACATCTTGTGAACTACAATTCGCTTGGTAAGAGAGCTGTTAGCAAGCTCACAGCTTGTCACAGAGAAGGATAAGATGTTCTTGAAGGCAAAGACAAAATCTATATTCTTTTCAACAATATCTGTCTGGGTTCAAGAGAGCAATTTTAGGGAAAAGTATCTTAGATTAATGCAATTGTATAGACCAGAGGTATTTTAAAATATAAAATAAAAGGGAAAAATGAAAGTCAGTTTGTTTCAGCGAGGCTTTAAATCCATAACTCAGGTCACAGCAAAATCCTTTCTGAGAAAGGTATCAAGCAATTCTTCTGTTGACTTCAATCTATAATGATACTGTTTAAGTTTGGGGTTTTTTTAATACCCCGTTCTGATGCATTAGGAACTGGTCAGAAATAATATATTAGAAGGTACATGTCCCATCTAATGCAGCACAGAAATTGCTAAACTGCTGTAGAGCAAAACGCACAACACATGCCACGTATCATATCATTCCTCACAAGCAATCCTGACTGTGAAGACCATTCCTAATAATTAAAATACCAACCCTACAAACCTACAGAATCATGGAATGGTTTGGGTTAGAAGGGACCTTAAGGATCATCTAGTTCCAAACCCCTGCTGTGGCCTAGGCCACCTTCTACTAGACCAGGTGGCTCAAAGCGCCATCCAACCTGGCCTTGAATACTTCCAGGGATGGGGCAACCACAGCTTCATTGGAAAAGCTCTTCCAGTGTCTCACCACCCTCACCATGAAGAATTGCTTCCTGTTACGTAATGTAAATCTACTCTTTTCATGTTAAAGCAATAGAATTGCAGAGGGAATAATTTTTACAAACCCTGTCATTGATGCAGCTGACATCAGATATGTGTTAACTTTCCAAGCAGTTATAAACCTCTAATGACTGTTTCTGGGTTCAGTCTGTATTTTCTTTATCTGGAAAGCTCTGGGATGCAAACCTTAGGAGAAGGATTCAATTTGAATAGATAAATAGGGACACAACAATCTTTGTTCCAATTCTCTCCACTGTCCCCTTCCCCTAAGGCAGTGGTTTTAATCTGTGGTCAGCCTGAGCCTCTTCCTCTTCCTAGTAATTTGCAGCATCTGCTCTTCAAGGAGAGAGTCAGAGAACACCCCAGACTTTTCCACAAATTGTTGGTTACAATCTGTGACCATTTTCCGTCATGGACATGCAATGAACACTAGCAGCCAAAAATATGCATCAACTTGAGCAAGAAAAAGTGGAATAGTACTACACCTATGGAAGTTAGCAGGAGACAGCCCCTGGGGATCTCGAGGGCCCTTCCCTGACTTGGCCAGCATCACTGCTGGAAGACAAATGGGAGTCAGCTTCACCTCACATTTCACCTCCTGCTCCATGAGATTGTGTACAACTAGTGGAAAAACAGTTTGAAAACACCAAAAGAGAAAGTCCCATAAAGCTGGGACTGATGTAAGATGTTTTATAAAGGCAAAAGAGAATAATCTTTACAGTCTCCAGGCTAGGAAGTCATCAGGTTTTGCCATAGCAGAAATAATTTTGTACAGCAGCAAAAAGGAAGTGCTCTCTGGAGAAAATACGTTCCCCAGCAAACAGCCTAGATAGGCTTTTCTTCATTAACCAGTAAGAGGGACATCTCTCTTAGCATGCAGAAGGCACTGAGACTCATTTGACATTGAGTTTAACTCAAATTATATTTTTCTGTGATTACAGAAACTTTTGTTCTACTTGTTTCTTCACCATCTGTGATACAAAACCTGGCAAAGACTCCAATTAGTTTCCTTTGTGTTATTACTGCCACAAGCACTCAAATGATAAGCATTTATACAAAAGGAAATTCCTCTTCCTTTCTACCCTATCTCTAAGAAAACTGGTACTGAACTCACCCTCAAATCTTGTAATGCCAGGTTACATCAACTGCATTACAGAAAAAGGGAACAGCAGATTAAGTCACTGCAACACCTTTTCTGGCAAAACCTTTTCTCCAGTAAAGAGCACCTCAGCCTGAGAGGAAACAGAGGGGAAGCACCTCACACCAAAAAAGCTGAAATCCTGTAATATCTTAAGGAGCACCAGTGATGGATTTAAGGAGTTCTCTTCTCCAGGATATGCAAACGCTCATGATGCTCCTAGATGTGTAACTCTCAAGAGCCACAAAGGTGGTTATGCTTCGCCTCAGTCAAGCACGACAGAGGCATCACCCAGCAAAACAAACTTACAGAACTCTGAAGCACAAGTTAGTGATGTTTATTTACTTACTTAAGCTCTTCATTTATGTATACACACACTTGCCTACTGTAGCAATCCTGATGGAATCCATGCAGGGCTGTGCTTAAGATGTCAAATTTGATTATTCTGGTAAAGCTTATCTTGGTACCTTAAACACAACAGTCCCCTTATACAGAGTTTGCACACTGCTACAAACATACCAACATTAACGCAACATATTAACTTCTATAAAAGCACATGCATACCTGAAGTAGAAACACTTTTTCTAGCATAGGAAAGCTCCACATTGTTGGTGTTTCTGTCCAAATGGGTGTGATCCATGACCAGGAATATAGCCTTGACTTTGGCATTTATTTACACAGTAATTTGCCAACACTCCCTATGTCAACAGGTTCCCAAATGTTTACAGTGGATTCCTGAGGGAGGGTAGGGGGTAGCCCACCTGCTACAGGGTTTGTTAGACTCAAACAAAAGAAAGGGAAAGAAGAAATCTGACAAGTGGAGGACACATGGGGATGGATAAACCGATAAGGGTTAGATAAGCAAGAGGCATGCACCAATTCTGAGAAGCCTGAACTAAGCTCAAACCCCATTTTTTAACCCACTGCACCCTTTCCTTCCCACAGATCAGAAATGGCTGTTAACACCACCAGGCTGCTGCTAGGCACCTCTACAGACCATGCACAATTTCTGTTCTTTCTTTATGCTAAAATAATTAATTGCACATTTTACTGGAGCAGGATAGTACCTCAACACCAGCACCTTATGCTGAGGGCTGTACCATACAGAGGTTGATGGGTTTTATCATTTGTTATTTGCAGTTGCTTGCTCGCTAGTGCTTTGCACACTTCTTTGAGAAACAGCAGACTTTCAAGTAGTTAATTAATCAAACAGCAGTTTGGTTTTTGGGGCAAGACAGTACGCCTTCTTGTGAGGTCTTCTGTACAACATCATTCTGCTGTGACACAAACATCCAAACCATTTTGCTGTAGACTCTAAAGAGTGCACTTAAAAAACTCTACAGCCATAAGGGGTATAAAAACAATTCAAAATGGGTTCTTTGATCCTTTTTTCCTACCACTCACATCTGGCTGAAAACTTCATAAGCAAGAGCTTTGCCTGTTTCTATTTTCAAAAATTCTGTCTTTTTCAATTGTACTAGAATTTAAACTACTGACAGGCACAATTTTATAATATGGCTGAGCCAGTATAATATCTCCTAGCCTTAAAAAGACACCCAATCCCATTTGCCTGGCACCAAATCCCATTTGCCTTCCTGCTCCCCTTTTGTTTTCTGTGCTGATGTTCTTTAGGGAGCTAGACTGGCAGCAAACTAAACCTATCAAAAAAATTAATAGTTTTTATGTGTTTAACTCCCAGAACAAGCTCACAGAGGGTCAGATAAGCAACGCGGATGATGAGGAGGAGGAGTGACCTGTCAAACAGCAGCTCTCCATTTCATAAACTGAGCTGAACCATGAAGCTGCATCACAGACTACTCTGTCAAGTAGTTTGTGTTATGGAATGACCCCACTCAAACACGGGGATGGATGGGATGGATGTGTCACTTAAGGAATGGATTGGGCTCTCTAAGTCAAATCACGTATAATAATGGTTCCAAACCAGACACCATGAAAATAACCCATCTCTGTTTACAGATGCCTTCTGGGATCAAAACACGAATTTTCACTGTTTTTCAATTCATTCTATACATAGTCCCAAAGTTAGGGGTATTGGTCTAAAACTTGCCAGACTGCCTCTCTAACTTTTTTTAGAACCTAGTAGTGCAATTTATTTTTTGCATTTGCTTGTCTACATCTTCCAAAAATAACTTACAATTATGAGGAAAAATAATCGTTTACTATTCAGAATTACATCTATTATTTTCTACACATCTCATTTTATGAATTAAAAATAAGCCAACAATCCAGTGAATACTGATCCCTCCCCTTCTTCACTCCTCCTCCATCAGCCTTTACACACATCTATTCATCAGCTGCAGAAGAGACACTGAAGAGCATGAAGTTCGGGCTTCAAGTGGCCAAGCATTTCACTTCATCAAGTGAAAGATACCTCGGAAAATGTCCGCATATAAAGTAACAGGTATTCAGAAAACATAGTTCCAGCGCTTCTTTTCCCCTCAAAAAACCCTGCAAGTTCTTCTTGAAGTGTCCCAAAACAAGTGTGTACCTTCTTTGAGTTTACAGATCGTACACTTGGAAGAAACTAAAGGCAACAGCATGCGAAACTCTAACAGAAGTCACTAGAATGTCCATGACCCGAGCTACTCGGCACAAAGAGAAGGGCAGCGAGGGCCGATGTCGCAACCCCGCGGCTGCAGGTACGGCCAGCGCACCTCGGGCTCCGCGGGACAGCTGCCGCGGGCCGCCCTGGGTCTCTCCTGCTGCACGGGGTGCAGAGGATCTCAGCAAACCCCAGCGTCGCGTATGCTCACACGTGCCGAACTGCCCGGGGATGTGCTACTTCCACAGCTCCTTTCGGAGCACGGGATCCCACGCACCCACGGGAGGCGAGGCCAGAATCCCACGTGCCAGCGGCCGCCCCCGCCCGCGGTCAGGAGAGGAGCCGCCGCCCCCCGCC
>VWZT01006490.1:216893-317534 GCA_013397055.1 Pachycephala philippinensis
GGGGAAGCCCCGGCCTTCGGCTTGCCGGGAAAGGGCTCCGATGCGGTGGGAAGGTCCCAGAACGGAGACCCGGGAAGGATGGGGGGAATCTCAGTGCTCCCTGCCCTTCAATCACTTTCAGCCGTCACGGCAACCCGGGAGGGTCTCGGTGCCCCGCAGCCGTGGCCTCGGGTGGCGGCGTGGCGGTCGCGTGTCCCCAGTGCGAACGGTGCCAGGCTCGGACAGGTAGCAGCTCTGGCAGCCCTTTGACCTCAGCTTGGTTTTGGTACAGACACCCGGTATGTGTTCCTTAAAAAGCAAGACAATATCCCACAGCTACATAAAACTTAATCTGAGGTATGATAAATGAGATACAAATAGCAGGGGTTGGTTCTTAACGTTGTGCTGTATGACAAGAAACTGGGTCCAGTCCTCCCACTGTGCCAGCTCCTCTGGTGTGTTACAGAGAAGAGAGGAGGAGGTGAGAGACAAAAGACTGAGGCAATGGGGACATCCTCAGCGTGAGGATGTGGGATGAGGTGGAGTGGCAAAGAGGTCCAGGGAGTTTAATACTTCGTGGCAGGGCAGGGACTAACGAAATACCAGGGCAGCAGCAGTACCTTACAGCTCCTCTGCCGTTTGGTACGAGGTACCAAATGTTGCTGTGATGTAAGATACTCTTCAATGCGAATTCACACTGAGAGATGGAGTAAGATCTTTCAGGTTTTGGAATTGTGGTTTGGTTGAATGCTGACAGACAAGTTCATGCTCATTTTCGGCCGCGTGTGGTATCGTGTTGTGTGTTTCATAGTGTTTGGTGGTTTATATATTCCTTTCATCTTGGAAACAAATTGTAGAACACCAGTCTTCTGACTTGTCCTGTTGTGTTTTCAGAATTGTGGAGTCCCAAATGTATCTCAGTACATAAAAAAGCTGGTTAACTAAAAACCTTCCTGACTTTAGCAGATTTCATCATTTTTAAGAGCCTGAGGTATATCTGCGGGCGTGCAGTCATGAGCTGTGTGTCTTCTTCCTCAGACATTCCTTTTAGTTGTTCAATATGATGCATGGAGGGAAACCATAAGAGAAACTGATGCTTCACTTGTAGTTCTTTAGATTTTTTTTGCAGGTAACTGTATTTGAAATCCCCGGCTTGGGAATCCCAAGGGGTTTCTTAGCTACTAGTCCTGTAAATTCATGGAAAAGGAGTAATTCAGAACTGGAAAGCATTGCATTGTAATACATTACACAGTAAAATATTACTCATTTTACAAGTGACCTTTGCTGTGAAAATTTAGTGTTTCAGTTCAGTTTGGTGAGAAAGAACTGTCCACATACAATTAAATAGCTGTGGCAGCTAGAGTAAGCCCTCATCCATAATCAAAACATCAAGATCCCTGTAGTTCTGCCACAGGGTGTGAAGAGGGTTACAACAATCTTTTTTAGTTTGCACTTTTCATGTTTGCTGAAAGTTACTGTCTCAGGTCAATTGCAGATGAAAAAAAAACCACCCCCCACACTAAAAAGCATTTTAAACCACACCATGAGCACTTTGAAATACAGGGAACAAACCCTGAAAGATCCCAAATCCCCTAAGAACGCTGAGTACTGTTCTGTGTCAACCATTTAAAAAGTCCTAGAGGATGGATTAAATTCTTAACTAGTGAAGGAATCTCAAAGAGCTCAAAGCTAAAACATGTTTAAATTTGATATGTTATGTATAGTATGAATTACGTCAATGCAAATCCAACTGGATGATATTTACACGTAACGTACCCAGTTAAAATTATAATAGATGTATCCATAGATATTGACATCTCAACTAACTGGAAAAAGAGGGTGAGGCTGAACAGTTCCCTTTAATGTAGCTCTATCAGGAAAGAGGAAGTTAATTTAATTTTCAGAATGTGCAAGCCTAGTCTATAGTGATATGGTCTTGTGTTGGAAAAGTACTTTATTAAGAATTGGAGGGATTTTTGGTTTCAAGCTGTCATGAGATCTTTAAAGAGCTCTCGCTGCAGCATCGTCATAAGTGAGGAGAAAGAATGCAAATACTGTTATATTTGGAAATGGATAATGTTGTCCTCCAGCTGGATACAGCTGTGTTCAGCTGTTATTCTTACTGGTGAGGTGTAGTTGCTGTTATTCCATGATGGTAGTAGTGGCTCCTTGACAAGTTTCTTCAAGTGTCCTTTGTAGGTATTAGAAAACTTCTAGAAACAACTGCAGGCTGGAGAGAGGTGAAGGCATTTGCAAGTACTTACAGGTTTGGGGGAAGGAATGGAGAATTCATAAGGTAAGCTTGGAGGGCTTTTCAGTTGGAAAGATTTCAGAGAGGTTCCTAATAGTATGGTAGTAAGCCTACAGAGATGGATGGATGGATGGATGGATGGATAGATAGATAGATAGATAGATAGAGGCTCAGCTACATTTCTCCTGTTTAAATTGTGAACATTCTGTACATATGCTACAGTTCAAAATGCATACTGTGTGTATGTTTCATACTGCCAATGTTGTAAGATGATATAGATCATATTTTTTTGTCTTATGAAAATGCAGAAGACTCAAAATAAACTTTGAACAGTATATACTGCAATCTGTACAGTATTTTACACATCACAGTGTGATTTTGCTATATGCAGCACATGGACAAATGCCTGTTCTGCTGGGTAGCTTTCATGTGCACAAGGATTTAAACTCCCAGGCTTAGACAAGAGCAGATTCTCTACCATTGAAACACCAGTGACATATGTGTCATAAGCAACAGCGGGAACAAGGCTTACTTTTCCACTCACCCAGCACTACTCATTCAAAGGTTATTTTCAACAGCTTATAGCTTTGATCTGCTATAACCATTGCAGTTACAATACTGCAAGGCCATTGTTGCCTTCAGTTTAAGTGTGCATGAAGTATTTCAACCAAAAAAAAAAAAAATTGTGTATTTTTGTGAACAATGGTAAAGAAAAATACCCATGGTAACATTTTAGTGATTTTGAGAAATGGCAGTGGCATTCAACTTTGAAATGGGGTCAACAAATTAACCTCTGTGTCAAAGATAATCTGTCCAAATTTATTTAGGTTATAAGCCCCACAAGAAAAGAGGTTTTGTATACTCTAATGACCTGCTGGACCTTTAGGGCTTCATTCCGTGAAGATGCCACTGGAACTGGGTCTGCTTCCAGCTCTTAGCACAGCAGCTGTTTTCTCTGGAAGTGAAGCTCTGAGCTAATAGAGATCAGGCTGAATTCAGGGCAGTGAAACTAAAAGCCTTTTTGTTCCCTGCTCTCCGTCTCCCTTCCTGCTAGAATACAGGCAAAGGGAAATGCAGTGATTTAAGTGTAGGACGAAAAGGCTTACAGACCTCTTAAATCTCGCTTGATTCAAGAGTAATAATTTGATTCTCACTTTGTGTTCTCTCCTTCAAGTACACGCCAATCTGCATTTAATGCTTTTGTAACACAGCACTGCAGGCTCTCTCCCATGGCCTCCCGTGTCAATCACAGCCGATCGGCCTGAGCTCTGAACAAGATCCCACGCTGAGATGGCTGAGCAGTCCCACTCATCCGTCCCTGCACATCAAATGTCTTGGTCCCACTTCCCACTATCATGTGGAATGCCATGCCAAACACATACTTGCTACATACACCAACATATGGACTCATCAGAAAAAAAAAAAAGAAGCTGAGAGTTCTACGGGGACAAGGACAGGAACTGAATAGGCAAAGAGAGCATGAATGGGAGCCAGGAAGGGGAAAAAAAGGAGGATTAGGAACATATGAGGGGAAACTGAGGATGAATGAGCAAGATGAAATCTGGGACCCAAAGGGAATGAGATGACACTAAGAATAGAAAAGATTTTGAGGAGAAATGTGACAGACTGGCAGCTGCCTCAGTGTAGAGATTAAGATGTGGAATTGTGATATGACTCAAAGGTGAAATCCAAGAACAGAGGTGGAGCTGGAAATGAGTGGAAATGACAGTGTGGGAGAGGAGAAGCCAAGAGGACTTAGGTAAAAAAACCTCTGAGACGGTTCCTACAGTTTGCAGGCTGAGTCTCACTGGGAAAGAAGAAAGGGATTTGTGTCAAAAATTGACCCTGGGAAAACATAAAAGCAATGGGCAAGGCAATCAAAATAAGAAGGGACCAACAGAAAATGCTACGTCTTCCTGGCTGCAATTTTACTTTGTACACCTGCTGAGCCTCAACAGACATGGCCCTGTTTCTCTGTACTGCCACGTGTGCCACAAGTCATGCAAGCCCATCTTTTTCCTTCTGTTATAGCTTCATGGTCACAGGGAGAACTGGTTACTTCGTAATCTGGCAGAAAACTCATTCACTGAAGGAGAAGAAGGAATAGCTAGCATGCCACCAGATAAGCCATTGCTTCCACTCATTCTGAACCCATAGAGTCTTTACCTTTGCAAGAAAATAGACTGGCAATCTAAGATGTGGGCTATGGGAAAGTGAGACATCCTATTCTGGGAGTTAAATAAAAAGGGAGCTGTGTTACAGATGCCATGTAGAAGAATTTTCATATTTTCACTCTGAGTTTTTAATGAGAAAATTTTACTATATACACGTATCTACAAGGAAGTAATTTAGGAATGAGCTTTACAGATAAACCTAGATTATGTAGTCAAAGAGACTGGAGAACTCCTGCTTCTTCTTTGTTGTAGATGGAAACCTGGTGATGCAAGGGGATGACTGCTAGAGCAGTGGCTGTCCTGGCTAAGTTAACTAAAGACTCTCTTTGATAGTTATATTCCATCCATTTCTGTGGATAGTTCTATACCACCATAGCATGCCTAATTATCTGATAGAACCTCATTTTCTGCAGATCAATTTGAGAACTTAGGTCTGATTTGCCAAAGTGCTAAGCCCATCAAAAGCAATACACATCTATGGTATCTAGCTATAAAAACCAGTGGTGTATTCAGGACTTGCCCTTTGAACATGTAAAGCACTCTTAGCATATAAAACCCCCAGCATTTAACTTCCCTGCTGACGAGCATCCATGAAAATATTAATGCTGGTGTACCCTAAACAGGATTTATATTTGCAATATAGTAAGGTAGTCAGTTGCATGCTCTGAGTAACAGAACAAAATTTTGAAGAATGCTGTATTCCCTGCACAAGATTATATATTCTGAATTTGGCAAAGTTATAGTGAAAAATTAATGTAACTAGATTATACTTACCTTGATTAAAGGCCTACAATTCTGAGATTTTTTAACTTTCTAATAGCTGACTTTGTAACCTTCAAAATGTACTTTTTATTTTTCATTGCTATAATTCAGTTTAATTTGCCTTGGGAATACTGCAGTCTTTGCTAGCAGCAAATATTTGGGGCAACTAAAGAGTGTTTGTACTATTATAAAAACAAATATCATGTATTAACTCATTAGCTGGCAGGTGTATGTATATAAACAACATCTGGACATTTTTCATTTCTCTGGAGTACTGAACATAACTATAGCTCGAATTGGAAGATAGGAGAGGGGAGGGGAGGAGAGAAAAAGGAATGTGTATAAAGAAAACTTAAAAGATTCAGTTCTCACAGTCCTGTCCATTATAAGGATGAATCAGCAGTAGGGTGAATATCCTGTTTTGCAAACAGAAATAGTTCAAGAGAAAGTCTAAAGAGTACACTGTTACCCCAGTGAGAAGAATGAATGATGAAGATTGTAGATGAAAAATCCCAGAACTATTAAGAAGTGTGTTATTGATGGACTGTGATGTAAGAATATTATATGAGCCAAATGGCTAGACACAGAAGCAGTGAAAAAGGAGACAGTAAAATCCAGACAAGTTTGTCGTCATGATCAAGTTTGTCAAGGATGATCATACAACTGTGATTCCACCCACAGACATTTCTGAAACCCCACACAGGGAAATGCAGGAAATACATGTTCACAAACCAAAAAAAGTCAGTGACTGGGGTATTGCCCTAAAATGAGTAAGCATTCATGTAATGAATGCTAGCTATTGCAAAACAGTGCAGATACATATGGCAAATACAAAGTGTTTAAACAGGAGACTAGACCGCCTAAACTGAAATAAAATCAGTAATACACTCAAAACCTTGTGAGCTGTCTTGGCAAGAGCAAACAAGGTGGAGCAGTGCTGATCAGATCAAAGTGCAGTAGAAAATGTTTCAAGAGCAATGCTAAGTTACTGCGTACACAGAAGTTACTTAGCAATAAAACACAGGGTAATTATCAACTAAAATCACGTTTTATGTAAAAAAGTGGAGATATGTACCAGTTCCAAATGCGTGTTTGTGTTTTAACATTCACATACACCAGAGAAGAAATGAGAAGAAATGCTGTTAACAAATAAGGTTTGAAGGAGGAAAAGCTCACATAGACTTAAAATGTGACTATAATAATATGACGCAGTCACACGATTTCTTAATCCTGCTGAGTTAGACTAGAGCTGACAATGATTCCCAAGGTGCTAACTACGCTTCTGCACAACCAGTTTTTCTTCTTATTTATCGTCTCTGGACCACAGTTTATCAATATATTGGTGCTACAGCTTTTTAAACCATGCCTTTAAATTTGTGTTCTTTGGGTTTCATTAACTTACTGCATTGCTTGTTCCTCTGATATTGCATGGTATTAGTGGTCTTGCTGATCAGTCACATCAAGATATTATTTTAAAGATTTGGATATTTTATTGTAGTTAATAATTTGAATTAAGCCTAACTGTGAAAAACAAAAAGCAAAACATTGTAGCACAGTAAATTTGAAATGTATCTGCAGAGTCCAGAACTTGGCCTAGCAGACAGTGGTTCAGAGTTAATGTGCAATCAGTTAAGTCAAAGGTACATGATACTACTCAGCACTTTTTATGATTGACTTTTAAAAACCAAATCAAATGTACTTCAAGATGACTTGTATGTTTCTTCTCTTTTTTCCATTATTCTCTATGTTTATTACCTTAACTGTTTCTTCTCCTTGTGAACGTCTTGATTTGAAGCTTATATAGAACCTTTTGAATCTCAAAGTTCACCAGCAAATTAAAATCTGAAGCTGTTTTCTTCCACCTATCTGAGACATTTTTGACTGACCCTCCCGTTCTTGAGGTGAAGACTTTCGATTTGCCCGTGAATCAGCTCCTGGTGCACCAGTTTTCAATTGCCCATACCAAAGTAAACCAAAGCGGAATTATTCCTTTGATATTTAATGAGCAAGGCTCAGCTTGTTCATGGGGCATGTACTTTCTTGCACCAGAGATCTCGCAGCAGGCCTGGGGCATAGGCTAATGGCCCATCATTATGTTACTCAGATTGTGATCTTGTGCTGCAAATCTGTCAAAGCCCGGAGTCCTAAAACTGCTGGGGTTGCTAAATGTGTGACTCCCTGTGCGTGGGGCACACCTATGGGAGGTGTTGCGATTAGAGGAATTGGGTGGAGTATGGGGTAGAGTCTGTACTTTGGACTCTATCCTAAATAGATACTTTTGCTAAATTAAATATTCCAGTGAGTGGATAGAGACTAAGCTCAGGCAGGTCTAAGATGAGACCTCAGAAGTTGCTTTACTCAATTTCTCCCTAAGGAGTAAAGAAAGCACAGATCCTTTAAAAGGGGAAGTGGGAAATAGGTAGGCAGCCAGCCTATGCCCGCAGTTACTTTCCAGGTTTGTTACAGGCTAAATTTAAACTGAGGCCATGTGTACTTTGTTACTGAAGTCTCTTTTGATTGCCCTCAGACTTGTCTTTTTTATTTCATTGCTGCCAGTTTGAACAACCAATAGTGGATAGTAATCAGAGGGCTTTACTAGACTGGAGAGTTTTCCAGTAATATCCCTTATCCGAGCCCCTGGGAGACAGCAGACTTCCCTGTGAGTTGGGTCTGGTCTGCCAATCAGACCTTCCCCTTAGAAGGGAGTCTCCTATTATGCCTACCCTTCTTTTCCTGTTAACAGATGCAGGATTCCTGTCTTGATGCAGGGTGCAGGTGGCATTGTTTTAGGATGCCCCACCATCCCAGAAGGATCTTCACCCACCTCATCAGTTGTTTGGCTCTCTAGATCCAGAGCCCCATACCTGTTGTAAAAGGTACCAGTCCTCCTTGTCAAATTCAGAGAAGGAGGAACCTTCTTCTTGGTACGTGCCGTGATGTGCTTCCAGCCTGCATCTTTAACAGACCCTTGGCTAACACTCCTTTGGCTAATTACCCTGCAGGGTTCTGAGTCCATCTGCTTCTGCACCACACCGGAGGTTCAAGACTCCTGGGAGTCTGAGACTGTAGCGTTGCTGAAAATAACCAGTCTATCTCTTGCTCATTCACTCCAATACTGCATAGCCTGTTCACTTCTTCGTGTAGCTCCTTCGTCTGGCAACACAGTTCCTCAAAACACAGCACACCTGCTGCAAAATAACTCTTAGTCATCCCGAGCCTTGCAAAGAAGCATCAGGCACTCCGGGCAGCCTGTGATGTGGAGGGCTCCATCTACCATCAGCAGGTCTGGCTGGCTGGAGGCCTCTGACATGGCTGGGTCAGCGACCCTCGCTACAGGGGATCGAGCTTGATGGCATGTCAATACCACAACTAAGGAAGCTTAAACTACTATGCTAATAACACTGGGGCTAAAAGGATCTCTTTGCTCATCCTTACCAGGTACTCAGTCCATTTGCTGCCTCTATTGGCTCCACCTGAATGGTTGGAGAGGAGCCCTTCCTTTGTGAACTGCTGTGCAAAGTGGTGTGCCACACTCCAGGTTGCTCACGGGCCCTGGAACCATTTAAATCTCCCGTAGTTGCTCCTGGCACTGCCCCTTCCTCACCTGGCTGGCTGCTGTGGGCTTCCAGATCCTGACAAGGCTCGGGGCTGCTGCAGGTGTTCCTGAACAGAGGAACCCCCCTGTACAGCTCAGTCTCACCCCTGGGCTTTCCTTCAGTCACGGCCACTTTGTGGACTTGCCCACATTTTAATTCAAATGACGATTTCATACTTTGAGTTCTACTCTGCAAAAGCTGGAGTAGTCAAAATAATATATTGTCAGATGCAGATGTGTTTTAAACAAAACAGCAGAGTCTTCTGGTCATATCCCACATGAGTGTGGGAAACCAGGCCAAAATGGAGCTCACAAACAGCAATCAAATAAATGGCTACTATAAATTAAGCAAGTGGGAATAAATTAAAAAATTCCCCAACCAGGAAAGTAGTATTTAAAAAAGTAAAATGATTGTTTACCTTGAAAAACACCTGTAATCTTGTGACTTTTCTTTCCTTATGGGAAGGAAAATTGATGGTTAATGGGTTATGACGTTTCCTTGATGCAAACCTTTTCTCTACAGAGAGCAAAGGCCTGATTTCCAGCTCAGACTAAAATTGGGTGTTTCCATTGTTTGCATTTCCAAACCTTCCTCTAGCCATTATTTTTTTCTTCTGCCAGGTCCACTGTTCCCTGCTTTTGCTCTCTCCTTGATGTTCTGACTCTTTCTCTTTTGCAGATCACAGAATCATAGAATGACTTGGGTTGGAAGGGACCTCAAAGATCATTTACTTCTAACCCCTTGCTATGAGCAGGGACGCCTTTCACTAGACCAGGTTGCTCAGAGCTCCGTTCAACCTGGCCTTGAACACTTGCAGGGATCACAGCTGGGCTCTGCTTCCAGAAACGCCCGGTACACAATGGTATCTTCCTGCCCACTTTCCCCAGTTTTAGTTTCTGGGTGAGCTGTGTTTTGCGCTGTGACTTCCTTTCTCTCCCATTACTCCAGATAAAAGCATCACTGCTCCAGCATTTGTAGGAGGAGAACCTGTGAAGGTCAGTAACCAGTTGCATCAGCTTCAAAGGTATGCCATCCCAACATCCATTATGCCCTTGTATTAAATTCACAAGCACTAAATGGATATATATGTGTTTAATAGGCCCTTATAAGTTTCAAACTTGTATACATTCAGAATATAAACTATCATAGTTCTTTCCTTTTTTTTGGAAAAGGTCCCATTTAATTGAAAAACAAGTCTTTCCCACTGTTTTTTCTGATAACTTACAGATTTTTCTATCACTTCAGACCAAATTTTATATTACATGACATAGGCAGGTTTAAGACATAAAGATACCATGATCATTTTCTGTTGAATTCTTTATTCACTTCTTTTACACCTATTTACATTTCTGTGGTATTATATTGGAATTATCCTTAGAATTCATGCATTTTTTTCCTAGGCAAATTACAATTTACTTTTAGAAAGTAAAGGAAATACCTAATTAGTGGCACTGAATAACTGATAAATTTTGTGCTTCCTGAGCTTCTCTCAAAATTAGAGTTTGCTTCTATTGGCATTTAGATTTCTAACCCGGTGCTTTGCCTTTGGAGGAGAACAAAAAATGTTTGCTTAAAGGATCTGTTTATATCAGGTTACTTGCTTAAATATCCCAATAAATAATTTCATTCTGTAAATCTTTAAGTTATATTTTTCATTATAGATATGTTTTAGAAAAAATTTGGTCTTCACCCGGTCTATCACTACCACTGTCGTTAAAAGCCTGAATGGTCTCATTGAACTCAAACTGAGAGACTACTGAAGTTCAATGACACAGTGAGAGGCATCTGCTGGAAATTTTGTGCTTGTAACAGATACTATTTCAGCACTGAGAACAACACCAAGGACTTGAGCCTATATGTCTTTCACATTTAGAATTCCTACCAAAGTCAGGGGAAATCTTCATGAAGCAGAAAAGTGTAATAGTGTAATTATTCATCTGCTGGAAAATGGCATATTATTGTAACACCTATTAAAATTGATACCTTTGTAAGTTTCTATCTCAACAATTTTGAAAGCAGTAAAATATGTGCAGGAATTGTTAAGTATTTTTTCTTTTCTGAATCATAAAATTTTGCCCTTAAAAGTTTACAGAAAGTCAAATACTAGGCAAATATGTTCTCCATACAATAGTATCCATCTTTCTACACTGTTTTTGTAAGCAAAAACTTAGGAAATTATGGGAAAAACCTACTAAATAAAATTCAGTGTTTCAATTCACTTTTATTTTAAAAAGAATTTTAACTGATACTAAATCAAAGCATTTTATGTTGTGATTTATTGGCAGTGCAACACGTTGAGTTTCAAGTGAGCTGTTTGTCTCCTGAAATGGACAGGAGAAAAGACACTCTGAAATTACACCCAGAAGATGTACTTTGGTACTTCTCACTCATTCATTGCTTAACAATTAGTGTTAGTTATTCCAGATATGAAAATAAGGGCTTGTGTTGAAAGTGTTTGCAAATAACTTTTCAATTTTCTGACTAATATATCGTCTCTAGATGACAGCAAATGGAGTGAGGCAACAACCACATCATTCATCATTTGGTATGCATGAGAGTGTCTCTCTCTTGTCTCCAATACAGGTATGCCAGGATGGGGCTATGACCCAGAACTCTGAAAAGTAGGTATCATCATACTGGCTATCACAAGTGGCCCACTCTTCTTTTTACAAAGTAATTTCTATCCAAAGCAGTAGTGTAAGCTACTAGATCCTTGCAGAAGTTGGTTACAGAATAATTTGTGTAAAGGCTGTCTCCTATTTCCAAGGGATATTGTGCTTCTGCTTGGAACAATGAGAAGGTGTGGTCGTTCCCAAACACCTGATTTTACTGTAATATTTAGTATCGTAACTATGGACTTAGTTATTATTATTACCCTATTAATATCCCCCCATATGCATTTATAGGTCCTGTTTATGTATAATAATGATTGGAGTTAGAAATATCTGATCCTGCTGAACACTTGACCCTTAGCCTTCATCTTGAAAGGTTTTTTTTGTCACCCTTAGCTTTGAGTATGAGTACCTGTATTATGGCTCCAACGTCTTGGCAAAGAGCTGCTCAAGCCTGGGGGCTGGGTGCCTCAGCTCCACCTTTGGGTCTGGTCCAGTATTGTGCTTTGGAAAGGTGCCAGATCAGTGTCCCTCAAGGCTGAAGTTCTTCTGTACATTCACAAAAAGGCAATAACACGGGTCATAGCAATGCAAGACTTTTCACACATCTCAGCAAACAGTTCTGTACAGAAGGAGCCGTGTCTTCCCTGAGAAGGCGCTTCAACCACTGGGTCATTCAGATTGATCCAAAGAGTCAAGAGCCTGAGTTCTTCAGCTTAGACTGAGCAGTCCAAGTCTACTAATTTAGTTGGTGTTACACCCCTATAAACAGCTGCTTAGCACAGATAGTGCTTGTTTTGACCAAGAGGTAATGTAGGTTCAACAAAACATGGAACTAGATTCCAGACTACTCAAACCAGTCAAAACAAGTCAAGTGTCTTTTCAAAGCCCAGCCTGCACTGTCCTCCCTTGCTAAAAGGCTTCTCAGTGCTGCAGTTTGGCAGTCAGCAGGCTACAGCACTGAGAGAGAATTTCAAATTCAAAGATCATCCCAATCTTAAAATGTCAACAAAACACCTGCTCTTCCAGTGTCAGGAGGCCACTGATGAACCACAAATGCCATTTTTAATTACGCACAAATTACTATATGGGAAGTGTATTACACCTATGTAAAATTTTTGGTGTGAACTTATAAAGCAGTGAGTGCTTAGTTTGCCAAAACACTCAGGAAATGCCTTTTAAGACAAGTTGCTGGTAAAACTCAGCAGCACAGACCCTTCAGTGCCCTGCTGTCTTTCCTGTGACAAGCAGAGTATTGATCCCCAAATATCTCCACTGCCTCAATCAGCCTCTCTTTCAGATGTATGGCATTTTGGAAAGCAGTAACTAACACTAGGTCAAACCAGATAGTTTCTATTCTCTGACAATCCCTTCTGATACCAGGATGGAAATGGAACCTGATGTTCACAGGATGGAAATGCTTGTGGTGCAGGATTATCAATAAGCGCTGCATGCAGAAGTCTTTAGTTCCAATGAGCAGACAGAACCTGTGTCCCTTAGGTTCTACCTGACTTTTATTGATCAAGTGATCTGATGCTTGAATTGTTCTTACAGGCTTCGCTTTCAATAAAACAAAACAAAACAAAACATTGTTTTATTGAAAGCAAAGAGTAAACTCAAGCTGTGGCTTGAGGTGCTCAGGTTGATCTTTAGGAAACAGGAGAGTAACACAGCAGCGGTAAAGGTTGTACAGAGAAACCAGTTTATCCCACCCACCCATGGAGATTTTGAGCAGCTGTCTGACCTGATCCTGAGTCGATGATGGTCCAGTTTCGAGTGAGAAGCCACAGTAAAAAATATCCATAAATAACTTCCAAACAACATGAAATGTGTGCCCTTTTTCCTGCATTCTTAGGATTACTGAAATTAATATTCTGATTTGAAAAAGAAAAGCAATGGTTAAGCCTGGATATTTAAACTGAACAGAAGTGGTTTTCCAGCAGTAAGTAACAAAAAGGAAGAACAAATATAGATTTAAATACTGGTATATTAAAATTAAAATTAAAATACACATGGCCACAGAGAGTTACAGTGGGAATGTCTCCCTCCTCACCAGTCCACAGAGGTTTGCACATATGGTAGCCCACTCTGCATTGCTTGGAAACTTTATCACAACATTTGCAAAAAGTGATTTGTGTTTTGGGACAGTAATTCATTTTTTAGAAACTTTCTTTTTATTCACTGCTAGAGATGGGCTGAAGCCAGTTGTGCCTGAAATGAAACCAAAAGCCTCATGAGCAGATGGCCTAGCATGTTCAGCGAAAGTGCTATCTGGAAATGTGATGTTTTCTTCACTAATGAAGAACCTTGAGGACTATCCTCTCTGTTTACCATCAGCCGCTGAATGTGTATCATTCCCTTATTCTCACAGGCACTGCTGCAGATGAGATATAAGAAGTAGGAGTAGCACTAAGATTTGAAAGTCACATATTTTTTTGTTCTATATTAATTATATTAGATTTGTTTTGTGGGTTTTTTTTTGCTGTCTTAGTACGTAGCAGCACAAATACTTCTAAGGGTGTCTATATATATGAACTGGAATGTATCCGCACATGTAAATTGCAACCCCACTAAATGGACATTATGGTATCCCTTTCAGTGTCCTTAGCGTAGGCTACCTCATCTGATTTTTCTCCCAATTTATTCAGTTTAGGGTGGGGAGGAAGAGAAGGAGACACAGTTCCTGCTTGCTTTCAGCCATTTTCAAGGTTAAAGCTTCCTTCTCCATCCACTCCTTTCCTCTGGTTAGTGTAATGTTTGCCTGGCTTCCAGTGTCAGATCTCAGAGCAGCTCCTGCCATGTCATCACCTGCCATTGCAACACAGCCTATTATGTTCAAGATCAGGACACTTAACTGTGTTTTAATGTACAAAGATGAATATGTAGGTGTCTACTGGTAAGGTGGATAGTTAAACTCCCGTTATGAGCGGACAGGCATTACCATCATAAGTTCTGGGCTCCACTCAGCATAACTCTTCAGTAAGCATCAAGGGGACACCAAAAATCAGATGTAAATACCTGAAAAAGAAGTTTAAGGTGTAAAGTGTGGAACTGAATCCCACCCTGGCTGATTGCCAGCAGTACTTTTCCTTTCTCCCCAAAATTGTCACCCAGTCTTTTCGTATTTCCATTTCACTTGTTTACCTGCTCCCCTTGCTCCTACATGTCTTGTTTAATTCCTTGTTTTGTTGTCTCATATAATCATTTGTTCTGGAACAATGTGTTCAAAATCTGCTCTTGAACAAGACAACCTTTGTTCGTACCTGGTTGAACTGTCGCTCTGATAAAGTGCCTTCCTCCCCCTGACAGTAAGTTTGACATAAATCATTTATCCTCTCACCTCAGCTTCATATTTAATGTACAAACATGCTTGTTTGTTTGTTTGCTTGTTTTCTGAGGGAGGGAGATTTGTCATTAAATTTTGGCTCTGTTAAAGAAAAGTGAATCTTTAATGACTGATTAGTGTTTTATCTATCAGTTTCTAAACCAACACTGCCTACAGTCTTGTTAACATGCCTGATCCTCAGGCATGCTAATTTTTAAACCCTTTACAATCAGAGAGAGCTGTGGAACTTTAATGTGTCTCCTGATTTCTGTGAAGGGTTTTCTCCATGGTGGTTTGTGACCGTGTCTATATGAAGAGCACAACAACAGTGCAAGAAAGAGTTCACAGAATCCGTGTGCAATGCACAAATTGCAACGATAACACTGAAGAATCCTCACATTCCCCCTGATGTATCTCTCCAAGAAAATATGAGAAGGCTAGCTCACAGACAACAAAACTATATACTGTATTCTAAGCATCATTGAGCTAGTTTAAATCTGGAGTGATTTCATCTATTTTACTCCAGCCTAAGAGAGATCGGGATATGCCTGTATGATCAATACAGTAGGCATGTTGACCTAAACCTTCTGGAAATAAATAAATACTGTCAGGAACAGTCCTCTTGCAGGGAAACAGACAAAACCACCTGACTTTAAACAGACTTTTAAAAAACACATCTCTTATGAAAGCTCTTGGGAGCAGGAGTTCTTTCAGTCTCCCAGGGCATAGCAAGCAAAGCAAGGTAAGTTATCTTGACACCAAGTCCTCGAGCAGCAGATCTTTTGGGGAATGAACAAAGTGCTCTGTAGAGCCAGCCTGGCTTATCATCAGAGTCATCTGTATCCTTGAAAAGTACAGCTGGGGTTAGGGAAGCTGCAGAGAACACTTATGTTAGACTGACATGCTTCTCCAAGCAAAGGAATCATCATGACTTCAGTTTCAGGCTAAGTATTGCTAGTGCTCTTTGCTCCTGAGGGGAGTTTCTATCATAGCCCATTGATTTGCATGGAGCTTATTGTTAGATATAAGGATATTGGTTTAGTTTTTTCTTTTAATTATTTTTTTCTTTAAAAAAGAGAGAAACATACTTGAAAAAATTCCATGCTTTTCAAGAATTTTCCTTGTTACAATAACCCTGTGTGAGTTATTTCCAGCAATCCTGAACTTTAAACTGGGAATCTTTATCATATTAAATAGTTACTATGTTGTGCAAATAAATATGTACATATGAACATGTACAAATTTCAAAAAATATTTCTTTCCAGTGTTTTGGTAATCTCATGTAATTCATTGACACTTTGGGAGTCATGCAATTTAATGCAAACAATACTCAGCTGACCAGTCTGCCAGGAGAAATAAGTCTGTATTGTAAAAAAAGAACAAAGACTATATTTTTTTTTTGTCCTGGTTTTCCGATTCCTCATTAAATAGTAAGTTACTTTTGACAGCTGTTCATTTTTAATTTTGGCCATATGGAGGCATAGTGGAATGATGTTTCCAACATTCTACCTATTCAGAATTGCTAAAAATAAGGGAAGCAAAACCATGCAGAAATGAATTTTTCTTTAATTTTTTTTCCCCGCAGAGAAAGTCAAAAAGAGATTTTCCCAAATGGATCAACTGAAATTCTCATAAAACTTGACCAGACTCTGCTAAGTGACTGGAAGCAGGAAAAACTGTTGCAATCCTGTGGTGAATCAGTAGGATTTTGAGAGGTAGGTATTACTGGTTCAAGTGAGGATACTGTTCTTTGTACTTCCCCTGCAATTTGTGTTTACAAATAGCCTATTAGCGCAGTTTTGCACCACAACGTCACAGTTTTGTTTTTTTCTTTTTTAAAATCATATTTGTATAAGCTAAACTAGTGGTGTACAGACTGAAGAGTGGATGGCTTCTGCTTTTCATTCACATGTGCTGGCAACAGGGAAGTTCACCTGTGTTCCAGAAGAGAAATGTGAATGCTAAGGAGAAGACACATGGCTCCACCAGTGCTTTCAGGCTGGTATTTCTGAAAGAAGCAATTCAAAAGATAACATTTCATCAGTTTATTTACTACATGCCAGAGTCTGGTTTTCTCAGTTGGTTGTTAAACAAAACAGCTGTCTACTACACATCTGTTTACAAAACGTATTACCAGATTGTGCAATGAAAGATTAGGGAACCTTGTTTTAATTTGAAATGAGATAGTGCAGCAGTCCTAGATCCAGTATCTGTGCCTGAATCTTTGCTTTGCCGTGGAACAGTGCTGACCAAGTAATGCTCGGTATCTTCCCAGTCCTGCTTAGTGACCTAGACACATGACAGCAGCCTTTGGTCACATCGTTTGAGGCTTGGGGAGACCAGTGATCAGAAGACATGTCAATGGAAGATTTATCCTAATTTAGCAAATTATAGCAAATACACGGATTATCTGCTTATATATTTTACAAATCATGATTGAGATGCCTAAACATGGGATTTGAAGACCAGTGACAAAAGGAATGTTGTTGTGCGTAATCTAAGCCTCCTCTTTCACCATGGAGGTGGGCTAATTAACCTTTCCTTTGTCATAGACTAAGCTGCTATTCACAGATGGATATTGCCCTTCAGCTCATATGAGATAAATAAAAAAGCTGCAAGAATCTCATGGAATGTCTGAGCCCTGAGTTCTGATTTAAGCCTTGTTTCTATTTGTGTAGCTTCTCACTGTCTTCTTTCATTTTCTCTACACTTTTGCAAGGGTGGAAAATAATTTCTTCACTTGTGAAAGATATTGTGCTAAAAAATAGTTGCAAGGTCTTTGAAGAATGTAATGTGCTGTTCCATTAAGTCAGTGACCCAAGCCCTATTTGAACTAAGGCCTATCTGGTTGCTTTCTTTTGGGTGGTTGTGTTGTGAAGCCCCAAAAAAACCCAGTCATTAGAAAGCTCTCAGCAGCTGTTCTCTGAAAATCAGAGCTACTGAAGACAGTTGCAATACCAGTTGTGTTCAGATGGTTGTCAAAGTGGATCTGACAGAGCTTACTGGAGGCAATAAGAAGCAGTGGCTTTCAAAAAAAAAAAAAAAAAGGAGAAAAGAAAAGAAATCAAGATGTTAAATAGTAAGAGATCATAACAGACCTAATTTCCTGTAAGTAAACTCTTTCCCTTAGCTGGTCTGGACCTCTTGAAATGTGCAAGGAGATATATAATCAAACTGGAATGGCTCTTGCTGTGACAAAGTTTCTGGCTGTGTGTGATAACAATTATTTTTTAAGTATGAAACTCACTCCTTTATGTCATGGAAAATTCCCACAACTTCTCATTTCTCAAGGGGAATTCCAGGCACACCAAGTGAAAATTGTTTAAAGGAACATCTGTTTTGTCTCATAAATTATGTGACAACATCTTAATAGAAGCACAACATGCCTGTATATATTTCTGTGCTTTCACCCATTAATTACAGAGAATATTAAGGTTCTATTTTACTGTGCTTAAAACATCTGGTGCCAAAAGAAGCAGCAAGGAGAAGGGAAGCGTGGTTATGTTATTAGACTCAACAATCCCAAAATACTGATCAGCATTCATTACTGTCTGTTGTTTCCATATTAAGCTAGTATTTAATGTGCAACTCATTGACATAAATATATTGTGAAGTATATATTTTAAATAAATATATAACAGTATTCTATCCTATTGTGCAGTATTTTTAATAAACTCAATTTATAATAGTTAACGAAAGCATCATGTGGTCTAAATTCAGCCAACTTTTGTAACCAACTTGATAACACATCCAAATTTTAATCTGGTGTCCCTGAAAACACCTGCAAAGCTTTCTTAGAATCCAACGCTACACCAGGAAAAATGTTGAAGTCAAGATTTTCATTCAGTCCTGTGGTCTTCATGTGCTAAACAACAAGCAGATGCAGAACAATCAGCCCTGTCACAGTGGGAGCGATCCGTCCATCACATTTTCGGTGGCCACAGCCAAGGGACGGTGTTGAGCACTGTGTAAGAGTGAGAACCAACACTTCAACACTTTGACCTGACTTCCCAGCCTAAGCTGGCCACAGCAATGCCAGGAGAGAAAAGCAAATGACTGGGAATATCTACAGGTTTCTAAAGGAAGGCTTCCACTTTCTGTAAAACTAAAACAGCTCCAAATCCCAGCATCTGTTTTTATGCTTTAAATTACCCCAAGTAGTTTCTTCATTTTCCAAAATTGCACTTCCTTAAAATGCCTCCTATTACACTATTACATTTTATTGTGCATTAAACATCTGGTATCAACAGCCTAAACAACAAAAAAGCATGATTATGCTGTCAGACTTAATAATTCAGAAATATTAACCAGCTCTTATACTATCAGGAGTTTTTCATGCAAAATTGGCCCTTAATGTGTATTTTGCACTTATGAGACTTTGCACATACCAGCATAAGATAACAGTGTTCAATCTTTCATGTAACTGAGTTAATTTGCCTAAATGAAATCACTTTATCAGCAATACTTTGGCCCTGCAAAAACCAAGGGATTATTGTAGTCTGTTAAAACATACCAAACTGTGATCTGGAAAATGGGGGCGGGAGGGACTTCTTCTGTGCAATAATAGATTAGGAAAGCTACTTAGCCTTAAGCAAACTTGAGAGCTATGGAGGCTGAACCATGTGGAAGGAGACCATAAAGCTCCTTGCCTGTTCAGTAACCAAATGACTGCTGCTTAGTTAGCTGTAAGCTTCAGTTTGAGACCTTTTGCTCCCATATTTAATTAAAACATCATTGTCATCTTCTGTGAGTACTGAGCTGTAATACTGCAGGCCTATTCAAGATCTGTTTCTTAATTGGTCTTAAATAGGTTAATTGCAATTCAAAGAACAAGTCATTACCAGTGGGATGCAAGGGTATGATGCAATGGGACAGAGCATGAGCTATTGGCTGTAATGCCTGATGAACAGCATAGTTATTATTTTAAGGTTACGGTTGGAAACATTTTTATTACATAGATTTCTGGAGTTTCCTTCACCAGCCACCTCCTCCTTCCTACTTTTGCTCTGTGAAATGTACCCCTGCAGCTGTTACAAACTTCACATTCACTGCTTGTGTCTCTGCACTAATGAAAGGGCTGGGAACCTTTGGTGAATGGCATAACACTGATAATGGGGGGTTTAAGAGACCTTTTTCTTTTCTTTAGTAATCAGTTGCAGTCTCAAGACAACAAAACCAGTGTAAGTACCTGGGAAGTCTCACAGCCTACAGAAAACAGCCCTTGAACCCTCACAGGGTCCCCAGATTGTCTGCATGAGAACGGTATGAATATGTACCAGGGATTTAGTAGCAATGTCATTGCATTATGAGCACTCACAATCAAAGCATCTGAAAACGGCACTGAAAGTGTTTTCTGGCTTGTCTAATATCACTTGATTGAATAGCACTCCATAGCTTTGTTTCTCAGTTACACAAACAGATACTATTAATACATTAATGTTTCTGTGGGGTGGGGTGCGGATTGCCAGCCTTTTCAGAAAATCTTGAAATAGTGTTGTATATAGAAAATGTATAGTTATGTAATCCTCAGAAAGTCTAAGTAATTTAGGCATTCAACTAGGTAGATACAGATTTTGCATTAATGTTTTAAGGAAAGTTGCATTTTTAATCCTTTTACTGGCTTCTAGTCCTGCCAAGCACATAGTAACATCCCCTGGAAATTGAACAGAGGATAATGTAAACCTCTTCAAGAGGCAACAAGACTACTTTCTTCCCCAAACAACCCAAAGCAGAAGGGACTGGCATGTGCCTTGGCATGAGGGAAAAAAAAAATCTGACTAACTTCTCTGGCACTTGCCTTCACTTTCACTCATGCCTGCTTCAAGCTACGGGTCCTGGTACATGTACCACCTGCCCTCTCAATGGCTGTAGTCCTGGGAAGAACAACACTCTCTCTTCTGTATGTTTCAGGGTTTTATACCACTCACAGAAGTCCTGGCACTACATGAAGGCATTTACAGTAGCAAAGTGCAAAGAGGTATTCAGGGAATCTCCAAAGCATCTAAGGCCAAAACTCTGTTGCAGTATGGCTTCCTCAGGTAAGAATTTGACATGGAGAAAGGGAAAGGTATTCAAATTGTATATTTTAGTTTCTGAGGCTGAAAGGCTTTCCCGTGGCTTTTTGAACATTTCCTAATGCTGTTTTCCTCTGAGATGCTGCTCTTTAGCTAGATGCCCTGAACAGAGAACACTGTGACCCAGCTTCACTCTTAGCTTTCTGGTCAGTGTAGTCTCCAAAGAGCTTAGCTGTCAGCAGGATTCATGGATACCAATTTGATGCAACTTGGGGTTAAACCATGAATTATTTTCAAAATTAGGACAAAGGTCTTAGTTGGCATTGAAAAATTATATCAGGACAGTGGAGAGCTGAAGTGCAATTCTGTATTTAGGAAGTTCCTGTCTCCTGCTATCCTAACTGGTACTTTACTGGTTGGTAATAGCTCTAGACAATAGAGTTTTCTGTCATGACCAGATAAATCTGTATTCTTGCCCTTATTCTTGCATTTGACATAATAATTACCTAAAGAGCTTGTTTTCAAGGAGGTACCTAAAAGCATGTTTAACATGCCTGAACAAACACCCCAAGCATGCAGGCAGTGGCAATGTAGCAGGTGGATGGCAAAAAGAAGGTTATTTTTAGGACTTTGCAAAACCTAAATGTGAAGACTCAAAGCATGTCACATAGGTCACTGAACAGCTGTTAGACTGTGAGCACTCTCAGTGTGCATTCAAATCAGTGAGCTGGAGGTTAAAGAACAGATTTTCAAATACTGTATGTTCTCCTTCAACTGCTTTTGTTAATCATAGAATTATATAAACACAGAATGTTAAGGGATTGAAATGGACTTTAAGGATTGTCTAGTCCCCCCACTGCCATGTGTAGGGACACCTCACACTAGACCAGGTTGCTTAAAGCTTTATCCAACCTGGCTTTGAATACTGCTGGGGTTGGGACACCCACAACCTCTCTGGACAACCTGTTCCAGTTCCTAACCACCCCCGCAGTGAGAAATTTCTTCCTAATATGGAACCTAAATTTCCCCTCCTTCAATTTGTACCCATTGCTCCTTGTCCTGTCACTACAGCTCCTGATGAAGAGTCCCTCTCTGGCTTCCCTCTAGGCCCCTTCAGATACCAAAGGGCTGCAGTGAGGCCTCCGTGCAGCCTTCTCTTCTCCAGGCTGAACAGCCCCGACTTCCTCAGCCTGTCTTTGTAAGGGAGGTGCTCCAGTTCTCTTAGCAACTTTGTGGCTCTCCTCTGGGCTTGCCCCAACGTTTCTGTGTCCTTCTTATGTTGGGGGCACTGGAACTGTGCTCAGCAGTTCGGGTGGGGTCTCACAAGAGCAGAATAGAGGGGGAGAATCACCTCCTTTGACCTGCTGGCCATGTTCCTTTTGATGCTGCCCAGGATTCGGTTGGTTTGAAATACTACAACTCTGAAATTTTACGACAATTGAAACTTTCCAACTCTGAAAAAGTGGCAGCCCGCACTGTGTGGGATTAATTTGACCCTATAAATATCCACAGAAGAGACTCTACATATGAGTTACTTGACCCCTTTGTTAGCAACAGAGAGACATACTGTTTCAAGGTGTGATCCATCCCATCATAAAGCAGATGTCAAGGACAGGTCAGATACATTCTCCTTTTCTCTTGACCACCGAAGAAGCCAAGAAGAACAATCCCGTGAGTTACTGCAGATGTCCAATTTTTTTGAGATTATACAGTCCTTATACCTATGCTAAGAAAGACCACATTTTTTATTACATTAATGTTCAGGGAAACTGGACTCAGAAGAACACTAAGCAATAAAACCCAAACAGAAAGTGTTCACCAACTAAATAGGGTCTTTAGAAGTCCATTAAGATGACAACAGCAATATGAAGACTGAAAGGAAAACTCAGTCTCAAACTTTCCAGAGAATGTGTAGACAAATAAATATCATTAGTCTTTTGGCAGTGGGAGGATCAACATCCTCCAAAACTGCCAAGAAAACAAGTGATAGAATTATTGCTGATCTCTACCCACTGAGATTTAAGGACTTGCACAAGTCTGGGTTTACAGGCAGCAGTAATATCTCCCATGAGAGCAGCTAAGAAATTGTCATTGAGGAATGTCATTGAGAAAGCCACAAGATTTTAGGTACACAATTCTTTTCTCTAAAGCATTCTGCTTTTTCAAACAAAGATGGATAAATTCCGAGCTAAATACAAATGGAGAACACTAGCCTGGTTCTACAGTACTTACAAATATAAGGCCATATTTCATGCACATTTAGTGGTACACTATTAAATGGTCTTTCTTGTATCAGTTTGTTATTTATGGAATATGGTCCTATGTGATTATTAATCCCTTGCTGATAAATTACGCTATCATATATGAAAAAGTCACATGAAAAGAGCAAAAGGTTCATAGATGTGGTTAGGAACAAACACAGAAAAATCCTATAGTAAGTCAGCTGTTGGGGCAAATTGGAGAGTCAAGTAACTCAAACATATCAGTGTCTATGTCAAGGTATTTGCTATATTTTCCCCACACATTTTGTGTTCATAATTCCTTAGTTTCACTATCCTCCACTGACAGAGATGATTGAAACCTACATTGCAACGTGATAAATACCTCTTTTTAAAAAGTAACATGACAGAAAACAAATCCTTGAAATCTAAACACCTGTTGTGTCCAATTCTTCCAACTACTGGAAGCTAACAAAAAAATGAATCTAGGATTTTAAGTCATTTCTGTTAAGCACAGGATTTCACTCCTTCTATACAAACAAATTATTTCCTCGTGGTAATACTTAAAATATAGTAAATATTTGGGAAAAATCAAACAGAATTTTTCCTACAGAAATCCAAGGGTACATGACCTTATTACCAATCCTAATTTGGCAGATGTGAACTACCAGTGTTGTCACAAGGTAAATACAAGGCATTTTTATATTTTCATTTGCTCTTTTCCACTCATCCAGATGTTGGTAGCATCTAAAAGGAAGTTGCGTATTACAGTACCCTCTACATTCTTGTATTACTTACAGCTGCAATTTTTGTAATTTTATAAGTCAACTACTTTCCTATTGCTCTACAGATTCCCTGCCTTTCTGAATTATTCTTTATATAATTATAATTGTTAACTTAGAAACAAACCTATGTACACCAAGACATAAGTCATCCTGAAGGTCTGGAAAAGAATCAAGGAAGAAGAACAGAATAGGAAAGGCAGTTAGGAAGAGGAGGCCTTTTTCAGGTTGCAGGAAACACTCTTCTGGGCAAGGGTGCAGAAAAGGGAAAAAAAATTAAAGCATAAATTCTAGTACTGTGAATGTAAACACTAATAAAGACAGCAAAAGAAAATACTGAAAATAGTTTGATAAAAGTATGAAAGCAATAACAAGAATGTTTGTCATAACAGAGAAGAAATTGTGTGAAACAACTTTTGAGGGCTGAGAAATTAGTCAAATATGAATAGAGCTGTCAAGAATCATAACACCATAGGAGAAAAGCTGGGTGAATTCTCTGTGTTGATGGCTGCTCTAGAAGAGGACACACAGGTTCTTGTACAGGAACTTTTCTATATGGGGAACAAGTTGTAGAAAGAAGTATCAAGTATCATGACAAGGAGAGAATGCCATGAGAGCCTTGCACGGAGCCTCTTCTAGAGGCTGGAGGCTGGAGGCTGGAGAAGAAGCTGGAGCCTCTTCTGTTTGAATTATAAATAATCTGGAAAGAGGGGTGACAAAGTTTCAGATGATTTTAAACCATTCATGGTAATAAATGTCTACACGGGGTTACAAAAGGATCTCTCAGTACTGAATGACTAGGAATAGTACAGGAAATTCAATATCCATAAGCATCAAATAATGAACAGAGGGGAAAACAATTGTAAACTCTGCATATACAGTGAGATGCTTTAATTTAGCTGTTACTGCTCAGCAAAGAGATCTTCACTCATTGTGTGTATTAGAAGTTAGAGGCAATAAAAAAATCCCAGATAGATTGTTAGAAATTATTAGGAAAGGAACAAAAAACAAACCAGAAAGATCATTATGCCATCGTGAATCCCTGTGTGTCCCATGAGTTCTGCGTGCTGTTCTGGTTCCTTCCATATCAGGAAGGAAACAGCAGAAGAAGAGTGTGAAAATGGTGATCAGAAGAACAGAGAAAGGCTTCCTTCATGAGCAGGAATTAAATTGACTCAACTCCCCTCAATCTGGAAAAGGAAAGTTTGAGGGCAAGTCTGTAAAGTCACGAACATCATGGAGATGAAGAACTGGGAACAACTAGTAGTTGCCTCTCTGTTATAGAAAAAAGTGCATAACCAGGTGGCAAAACAAAAATACGTGATTTTTTCACATGGTGATTAAGCTGTAGAGCTCATTTCAAGGATATCATAGACTCCGTACATGGGTGTAAAAATAGGGCTGTTTAAATGGAAAGATGTGGCTGACACGTCCAGCCCGTAAGTACATAAGACAACATGGGAACATGTTTGAAGGAGTGTTGTGATGTACATTATGATGTATATTATTAAAGAACATGTACTAGATAGACTGAACTGTGGCCTGACCCAGTATGAGAAGATGTACAGAGTCCAGTACATCCCAGGAGCTTTCCTGGCTTTTACCATCTCTAATTAATACCAGTTTGAGCCTGTCTGGTAGATACAAGTGTCTAGAACTAGCTGGGGATTTCTCTATTTGAGAAACATCTTTAAGAAACAACACTGCCTTTATGTACCACATGGGATCACTTAGCAAGAATAAAGAAGAGATTTTTATAAAGAGAAAAAGATTAAGAGTGACTGTTACTGGCCTCGTTTGGGGAACTGGAGGGAAATTAGGAAATCTCAGGAATTTGAGAAAACAGACTTTTCTTTTGCTCTCTTAATAAACATCCAAAGTCTGTAAGGCAGTAAGTCGTGCTGTAAGTTTGTCCTACCTATCTCTGGTAATAGATGCAAACATCTCTCCTTATGGTCTCTCTTAATGATGGACATTCTTCTTTGCAGACAAACATTTTGCTCATTTCTGTTTTTAGAGATGTTATAAATCTTACCTCTGGCTTGGTGCTAAAACTGCTTGCAGCAGGAATGGGAAAACAATGGTTGCAGAAAAGATTATGCCTCAAGAAATTAAACTAACATAGTACCAAAGCCTTCTGTAGCAATAATTTGCTGTGTCCCAGTATTTGGGGTCTTTGTGCTGTGTTATTTCCCACATCTGGGCCTTGGCAGGTGGAGAGGTGCACTTAACTTCCTTCAGCTCCGTGCCATTACACTGTATTTGTTTTCAGTGTTTGCACAGATGTAACTGTAAAAACTTTACTTGAATGGGAGCTCTGAGAGCTTGGGAAAACCCACCTGGAAAACCAGCTTGTTTTTTTAATATATTTTGTTCAGAATAGCTTACCAAACTTGTAGGCTTAGGGAGAGCTTGAATAAAACCAGTGTAGAGTTTTAAATGGGGGGAGTGGAAAGGCTCATGAAGCAGAAGTACAAAATCATAGTAAAAAGGCTAGATGGCAAAGAGTTAATGGGGAGTCAGAAGCAGACAGTGCCAGTCATCATTGATTTTGCAGATGAAATATATAGAGTGTAGAATGGGACAGTGGAACCACCAAAATGTTGAGCAAGAATTTGTCTGACCCCTCTGCCCTGGAGAGGATACACACCTGCTGCCCTCCTGCCAGCCTGCTGAGGCTGTGGGAAGTAGGCTGGACTCTGAAAAATGGCAGACTAGAACTAAGGATTCAGTGAGATTCACGGATTCAATATGGACATTTTGTGTCTGCTGATGACAAATGAAGAGTGTCTCTTTATAGCTGGTAGCTGTGAAGACACTGTGGCTTTGCAGCAGCAGCAGCACTGATGCTCCAGGGCAAAGATGGGCTTTCAAAGTGCCCATGAAATTCTTCTCATGTGGAGCAAGGCTGTACAGATGCTCTGTAGAAATGAAGGGTTTGAAAAGGGACACAGAGAGCTGTTCCTGACAATGATTCACTAGGAGGAAAGAGCAAAGTTTCAACGTTCAGAATAAGTCCAATGAACTCGACAGCTTTCCTGTCTAATCAATGGGGGCAGGAGCACCTCTGTATATTGTCTGTACAGAGTTACTGTTAAAAGTTCATCATGATTGGTCAGAAATATTGCAAAAAAATCTGTGGTAAGGTCATGGATTGAGGAGTGAACAATTTTTGCTTTTGTTTCATTTGGAAAAGCAATATTCACAGCATCCTAGATGTCTCCATATTATTTTCATCCCCATGAATCCTCTTGTTTCACAAGTGGAGCAAGGGTCTACACTTCAAAACTGAGCTGGTTGCCAAACAATAATGAATAGAAGGGAAGATTTCCCAACAACTTATAAATTTCTGAACACTTAAGACCTAGCACTTCCCATCTTCTTTGGAAAATAAGGCATTCTAGGATGAAATCTCTAAAGTGTGATAGTGTACCATTCATTTCTGCAAAGGTCACTTTATTTTAAAATAAAACCCTTGTTTTAATTTGTGGAGGGTGTGACTATTCAGACAATTACTGGTGATGAAAATGGGAAACCCAAAGACTCAGTAATTGTAGCCCTTGAGGGAAGAACGAACTAAGCTGTTACTATTTGCAATACAGAATTAGCCAAACACAGGCATGATACACACTTACAGAAGGGCATCCATGTCCCGAAGAACTTAATGTTGATGAAGATAGAAAAAAGAATATTCAAAATATAAGGAAAGAGGATTTTTTCCATCATAAATGACTAGAACTGATAATTTCAAGGATTTTTTGGGGTTTTATAATGCATGAAGTGTTTCATACTATCCTGTGAGTAAATTATTCTTAGTTGGATGATTTCTTAAAGGTTTGGAAACAGAAAACAGGTTTGAAAACTCAATTTTCTGCCCATAATTTAAGTAAATGTTTTTGCAGGAGTAGCTCTATCCATATCTGACCACAGTGAGCAAAATAAAAAAAAAACAACAAAGACGCTGTAGGTTAGAGGGGCCAAGTCCTGATGCAGTATAAATGTATGTCACTTCTCTGACTTTAGTTTTGCTAAACCACTTTGGACCTAGCTATCTGGGAAGATTTTCAATCTATCAAGTACTTAGCCTGAATTTAAAAAATAGGCAATCTTATTTTTCTTCCAACCCTATTTCTCTGAATCATCAATATGTGTTTTTTGCAAAAGGATATGAAAATTAAACCACGAGTTCATATCATCCTATTCATAAATCTGCAGCCTCCAAGGTTGTGATCTGCCCTGGAATTCTTTTTTTTTTGTTGGTGTCCCTTTTGGGAACAAACACCCTGAATTCTTAGTATAATTTATGACTTGGCGTACTTAGAATTTTGTTTTTTCTTTTGTAGATTTATTGACACATTTCCCAAAAGCATGCATTTGTCAGGTTCTGGCATTGTCTATAGTATGGAACTTGGAGCATCTGTTATTGGAGGTGGTTGCTTTTCTGTCTATACCTTGCTGCATATCAGGATGTAAACTCCAAATCAGCATGTGAACACCACATCACGTTCATCCAAAATAAAAGCATGAACAGTAGAAAAGAACCAGAGGAGCCTGAGGCATGTCCACAGTGAAGCTCAGAAGGTAAGTAAAGAGACAAGCCTAAGCCAGATACAACTTCTACTGTGTACATGTGATGCTCACAGAAGAGTTACAAGTTAATTTCATACTACTCTCCTGAAAGTTGTCAGGACAGAACCTGTTTGGTGATGTGAGTCTGTTACTTACTTGTTTGTGTTATGGCAGGGAGATGGATGTAAGCAATTTCTTAGTGCATCTTGACTCATTTTATTCTTCAGTTTTACAAACTAAGGACGGGACTTGGTGCAAACTGGTCTGTAACACCATGACTGGCATTTTGCAGTGTTTCAGTAAAGAATAATTGCACTGCAGTCAACTGAATTACATACAAGGAAATATTGTCTGTGTTAACAGAATCTAACTCATTCACTTCACTGTCATAATTCTCATTTTCAGTGACACAATTTGGTAGAATCAATTATAATGGGAGTATTGTAGCTAGTCTGGAGTACATAGCAAATTTAATCCATGTGCTATTGAAAACATCTTACTGGGCATTAAGGAATGTATTTTGCAAGAAAACATTTATAATAGAAATGAATCATCGGCAAACAAATCTGCTTTACTGTATCACTGAATGCAATACAATGCTATGCAATTTTTACCAGTAACAACTGTCCTCCTGCTACCATTAAGGGCATAAAATTATTTGGTATTCTCCTGAGAGAGTGATTCACCCATCAGAAGCATTTCCTTTAACCTAATTTATCTGTTGCTGTCAAAAATACGTATTTTTAAAACTTTGTTTCTGGAGAGTCATTAAGTGATTAAAACCAAATGAGAGGAAAGCAGACAGTTGGTAGCACAACATAAATCATAATCGAAAACATCCTGGTGGTATAACACCGCCAGACATTTTGAATGGTTTGCGAGGCTCTGAAGAGTTCCACGGTAGTATGGCTTTTTAACATCCTGCTCAGTAGTTAAAGGGTATTCAGCCTGATCTGCCTGTGTTGATAGCTGATATTATTTGACATTTTAACAAGGTTCTGTATTTGCAGAAGCATCTTATGGCACCACTTTCAACATCAGAGTCTATCACAAAAAACATTTCAACTGTTTTGCAAACAAACTTTCTTCCAGTTAATAATTAAACAGAGGAACAGCTTGCAGTATATGCTTGGAACTAATTTTACTATATATAGTTGGAAATGACAAGAGCACATGAAGATGTGACTGAAGCCTGGTAGCATTTAAATACTCAGTACTTCCTCTGTTACCTTGACTAGTGTAAAGTTGGTTCCCAAGGTAAAAACTAAGTGGTCTGCTGGCATATGGTATAACCTCCATTTGAGCGCTAAAAGCTGGATACTGTTTTTGTGAAACAGATGTTGTTGAGTGCAGCAATGCACAACTGACTCTATCTAACAGCTGGGAATCCTTCGTGACCCATATAGCTAGAAATAAACATGGTCCTATGCTTGGCAAAAGTGTAAGGAAGCAAATTTTCATTTGTTAAGGGCTTATCAAAATGAAGAATAAATGTTTTTAGCCATAAACTGATTTTATTCACAAGAGTAATCTTTCCAGCAGCTTATGCGATGGCCTCATAATATTACAGGCACCCTTTGCCAGATGAAGGCTGCAGTTGCACTGACATATAGTGCAGATGGAAAATAAACATCTGCCTCAATCAAGAGAGAAGACCAAAGACAAGGTTGACGAATATTATCTGGCATGACTATCTTTGCAGGAAAGCATATAAATGCTACAGGACCAAAACCACTGGCATCGTCTGGTGTTGTCCTTATGTGGTTACTGACCATGAAGAGAGATGATTAGTATGCACTCTCCAAGGAGGAGTAGTGCAGATGCTCAGGATGATATGATTCCAACTCACTAGTATGTGTTTTGCTATAGCCATACTATGCTAGCAACAGAGCAGTTTGAAATATTTTTTGTTCTCAGGGTTTCAGTGACATTTTGTATCCTCAAATGTACTTCTTTTTGTGGGGTGTGAGGAAAGAGGATGTTTAGTAGCAATTATGTTGTTAAACATAATTAAAATATTGATATAGTGGCAATTTTCAGCAATTTTTTCTTAAATATGTTTAAGAAAATAATACTTCTGTTAGGGTTTGAACACAGCACGTTGTAGAGAAAGAGTTAAATGTAAAGATCATTCAATTGACAGCAAACTGTTCAACTTATTCCCATTTTACCTTTGGGAGAGAGAGTAGTACACATTTAAGGTAACACTACATGCGTGCATGTATGCACAAACCTACAGAGCCAATATGAAATTCCTCTGATTGTCTGATTCTCCCACAAAGGATTACACATTGCAGGATGGCTGTAGCTTCACCATTTTTGTTTTCCTAGGAGTGTTTCTTTGTCAGAGTAAAATAGGAATCTTACCCGGTTTTGGTCATTTTGATGGCATCTGATTTCATGTCTCATTTTTGACAATATAAGTTCAAACTGCCTGTAATTTGCTCCAGAATAGAGTTACCCAGGAGGGGCATATTAATGATTGTTCCATTTTAATTAGTGGTTATGACCTGGTAAGAATGACATGCATGATGTGTATTAGTTAAACTAGTGGAAAACTTATTAAAGATAGAAAACAAATTTAGCATGAGGATGAAGGTGTAAATTTGAAATTTGGAGATTTCAGATCTAAACAAATGCTGGTGAACTACCAGCAATGTGCCCAACAGAGTTAAAAAACCCAAAAACCTCATGATACTGAGCAGTGTTTCCATTAAGCTCCAGAACTCTGAGCCACAGAAGAATCTTTGTTTTCTTTCAGAAATAATAATTTACTTTGTAGATATTAACTAAAAGGTGAGCTTTTGAAGTCCAAAAATCATTTTAAAAAAAGGGAAAGGAAAAGAAAAAAAAAGGAAAAGGAAGGGGAAGGGGAAGAAAAAGAACCAGCACATATAGTCTCAGAGTGTTTATGACGAACTCGTGGTTGTCTCATCTGCTTTCTTATTCTTTTCTATCTTACAAATAGAACTTCTCTGTTTTGGAGAATGTTCTGGGAACTTGGAATTTGACTTGCAAAGTTTAGTGGGTGCACCAAGCTGTACTCAAAGTTATATTTTCCTTCCACGTGCCAGATTTATCAAATGAAAGGGTGCAACTACAAAAGAGACAACAACAGCACCCTCTGTGCCTCACCTCCCCAGTGTATCTCTGTTAGCAGGCAGGATGCAAGCCCTAAAACATTTGCAAGTTTTGAGGGTTTCTTACCGGCAATTCGCAGAAGTCAACCATAAGAAAAATGTGCGGGATAGGTTAAAATTGGCAGAACCTCAATTTCAGTTCGGGATATTCAAGGGGATCTGGACATTTTTCCCAGTTTTTTGTTTTGTTTTGGGTTTTTTTGTTGTTTGTTTGTTTTTGCTTTTTTTTAACAGGGTTGCTTCCCACCTCTTGCCTGCTTCGAGCAGCAGTATGTTTCCTTTAGGCGGTTTTCTTCCCTTATGTGCTGTTTTTATTTCATAAACTAGTCCTCAGACTTGTCTTTCCAACTGTAGCCCCAGCAGACATCCTCTCTAATGCTCTAGTCTTAAAAAATTAATTTGAAGTAATAGACTAAAACAAGCTTGTTAAGGATGGTGTTAGCTGAGCCAATCACTAAAAGCTCTAGTTTCCAAAAACATATACACATCTATATGTGTGTATGGCACAGGGACAACAGGAAAGTGACTTTTTCTGAACGTGCATGAAGCTTCACAGGCTATGGCAGACTCCAAATACACAACAATAACATAAGAGTACCCGGAATATCACCCAAACACTCCACAAACCATCATTTTTTATGACAACCATTTGCAACAATAAAAGTGAATTCTCAATGTATGTGACAACGAGACAAAGGAAAACTCGTATCATCAAGTGAAGGAAATTAAAAGGTGGGGTAACAGCAACGTCACCAATGAGGGCAGAACAGCTCTGGTGACTTCTCTAGGTATGAATAAGACATGACCTGGGTCACAATCCAAAATAGCCCTAAATTTTTTCAAGCACCAAGAGTCATGGAACGATCTCTAAACTATTTCAGTCACATTGCCATTTGGCACTTGCTGCAGTTAAAGCACTTACCACAATACTTTCTTCTTAGCTTTTTCAATCTTCTTCGTTCTGTGTTGGATTTCATTGGTTTTATCATTTCAGTCCCAGATGAGTTTTTCTTTCTGATATACAGTCTGAGAATTGACAGACTGAAATGGCACAACCAACCTTCTATATTCATCAGTAAAAAGGTCTGCTTGGCAAGTGATGTCAAGATGTGATGTTTCCTACTTATCCCGACACAACTTGGAGTGTGGACTACAGAATTCAATCTTTTGTACAGTTAATGCAGAAGAAGGAAAGGGTTATAATGTTTCAATTTTTTTTTTCAGTTACATGGTTTTTGGGGTTTTTTTAAAGTAGCTCTATCATAGCTTGAAAAATGAATAGAAATTTCACTACAATTTTGCCCTGTCCTGATGTTTTCTGAATAATTTTATTCTTTCAATTTCTTTTTTTGTTTTAATCTTCTACATTCTATAGGCTTTCTGTTTGATACTAAATAGCAGCACTAAAAAAAAAGTGGTGAGATGGTGATAGAGTGAGATGACAGATTTTTGTCATTCCTAACATGTTAGTCATTTGTTTGGCCTAGTATTTCTGCATAGGATATCAGTATATTTAGTGATTGTGGGTTTCTCACGTGATATATCCTCCATCAGAAATCTCTGTGTTTCATGCCATCACCAGCAATACGTGTGTTTTCTATCAAAAAAAAAAGGCATTCAAAATTAACCATAGCTATTCCATAACATTAACAGCCATGTTTTTTATGGGGCAGAAAATGAATTATATATTTAGAACTACTCTGTATATTTACAGTTTGCACATAATTTTCACATTTTAAATATTTTTGAGCAACCTGAAAACTGGTTTCGTTTTCTCAGTGCTTCTGTAACTTATTCCTTATTTTTAAACTAAAATGGTCATTTAGACCCCTGTATACTCAGTGGAAAGATAAATGTTTCCAAAGGACAGTACACTACACCTTCCTAAACAATGTTTTGCAGATGAAAGGAAGTGCTGTGTTCAGATTCATCTGGCTTAGACTGGAAAATTACTATTTAGGCAGCTTGAGTTCACCCAGACAGATAAGTATGCAGCTGAACACAGCATACCACAAGCATCACATGTGGAAGACACTTTCCTGGTTCCTCATACCCTCCTACATTGGTAACATGGCAGGTATTGAGTTTGTCTTGACATTTAAACATGGAAATGAGGAAGGATGCTTGCTTTATTAGGTGTATGCACAATATGTGTAAAATGAAAAAAAAAACCACCCAAACAACAAAACCCTGAGCGATCTTCCTAAGACTGTGTTTTTTACTTGACACTGCTTAATCCCATTTTGAACAAAAAACTGCACCTAGGAAAAGCTTTGAATTATTACAACCACAAAATGGAGTGTTGCCAACTTTTCCTGTGCCTTACTGTACTTGGGATGCAGCACTCCCAAAGGAGCAAAGTGGGCCCAGTGTGTGCCCTTACCAGACATTCCGAGGCCATTTTCACAAACTTCATCTCACTTCTGCACACAAAACAAAGAGACTGTGCCCTTCACGCAGGGAAAGGCATGGACAATGCACTGGAACATCGACACCACCTAAGCTTTTTCACACGGCTTTTTCAAGCAGGCAGCTGGCCACACTCAAGGCTTGTCCCGCGATATGGGTAACGTTGCCTGGGTTTTAAAGGTAAAAGCTCTGAGGCAGAGGAGCGGCAAGCTGCTGGAAATAATGTGATGAGTTAGTGACAAAGCAGGTTTAGGAGGCCCATTCTTCAGTGCCTCAGCCCTCAGGATTGTGGCTTTTCTGGTTCCTACAAAGCCATGGTTTGTTAATTATGTTATTTTTGCCAGATCATGTTTATGGAAGCTAAAATATCTCTGTGTTACTACTATCATGATATATATGAAAGCTTGAACACAGGGGAGCTAGTTCTACAGGCTATTTTGATTTCAGTGAAATAAAAACATTAATAAAATAATTTCAGGGCTTTATCAGAAATTCCTTTCATAGAAAGAAAAGGAACAAACCCAATAGTAACACATAGAAACACAATCTTTTATTTTTAGAAGAGTGGTAATATTTCTCTGAAAGTAACACCTGATTAAGCAAACTTATTGAATAAGGTCCATTATGTCTGCTTGAAAAAGCTATAAGTTGAGATATTTTAAGTTAATCAGATTGTCAAACTGCACTAAATTCTTACCATTAAGCTACCTCACCTACATTGAATCCTGAATTCTCATTACAACTAATCATATTTCCATGCAAAGTAGAAATAATTCAGGTACTTGAAACTCGGGTATATTCTGCTCTCAATAACCATGTACATCTCCTACTAGCAGTAATGGCAGTTAGACACAGAGGGGGAAATATGTGTATATATATATATATATATGTATATATACATATCTCCCATGTTGGCAGGTACAATTACTATATTTGTGAGAAGAAGAAACAGTAAAGATGCCTATATATTCCAAACACCAATTTCTCTTCACAGTGGAGGTTTTAGACTATTTATTTATCTGCAATGGGCAGCACAGCTTTGCTGGGGACGGGATTTATCTCATTTAACCTAAGCCACCAAAAATTAGATTCTATATCTAAGCTAGCTGTCTAGAAATGCCTCTTTCTTTTCATCATCTTGGGAGCTGAGACAGTTGTTTTAGAAGGGGTTTAGTATCTCTCTCTCTCTTCAAAGCATCTTAAAATTTGAAATAAAAATTAGATGAAGCACCTGCTAGCCTAGATATCCTTTAAAAAATGTAGCAGTTTTCACATAGGTGCATCTTCATGTGAAGTACTGGAAGTAAAAAACAGTGGCAGTCTCCAATTTCCAAGTGAAAAATAAGAATTTGTTTGTCTTTTTTTCTACTTATTTCAACCATTTCTGAAGACTGATAAAGGAGAGAAAGGTATATCACTTGCAGAGTCAAAAGGTGAGATGTATAACAGTTATACATGTTTTTGCAGCTGTGGAATCTCATTCCCAAGGTTTTTCCTCATGTGGAGTTGATCAAACAATTACTTGAAAATAGGATTTATTATTAGCCTCCTTTCTGGGAACCAAATGGTTTCAGTCACTGTAGCTGGTGAAAAGGAAGTCAGATACAACATTCTCAGCTGCCTACAGCTCTTGTTTTCTTCGTTTGTTGCATATGATTGGTCAGTGAAACTTTTCCTAAAGGAGGTATTCTTGAGGCTAACCATCATATTTGTTGAATTTCAAATACATGATCTCAATTTAAAAATGAATTTACATTTCTACTTAATATGAGATATTTCTGGTATTCTTCTTCTTGTTCCCCACCAAAGTCTGAAGCTTGGTCCTTAAATGGAATACATAATTTATCTGCTAAATGTATCTCATCATCTGCTTAAGACTTTCCAATGTTTTTATTTGTTTATTTTGAGTGTTGATTTTCTCAGTTATGTTTAGATTAGTGCAGGATTTATTTGAGCAGTTAATTTCAGCTGTCTCTAAAGAATTTATATCCACTTGATGATCTCATGTTTAATATTTTTGAGAAACTTCAACTTGGCAAATGGGTTTTTAGTGGTTTCAGCAAGGCTACCACACCAAAACCCACGTTGGTCTTACAGGGTGTTTTCAGGGTGGAACTCAGAAGGGAGGTTGAGAAGACCAACTCTCAACTGCTGCAGTCCATCCTACTGTAAACAAAGCTGCACTGTGTAGTCTTACAAATTCTCTGGTGGAGTTGACATGTTTATTTTTTTGGCTAAAAGGAAACATTTTTACCACTGAAATGGAGCCTTCCTGTCCTGCAGCATGGCTGAAAAGAAAGCCAAGCTGGTTAAAACCAAAACAACACAATGAATCCAAGCAGCGTGCAGCTGCCTCCTCAGGAATATCCCTGCAAGGCAGACAAATGGATACATTTATTTTCCCAGATTCATTTGCTAATGTAAACATCCCAGTGCAAGCATTAGCACTTCAAATCATTATATAGTTCTGGGGCAATCTTGTGAGGAGTTTAATTTCATTAAAACAAATCAGTAATTTGAGATTGCACTAACTGTAGATATATTCTTGTTTCAATATATTTCATGAAGCAGTGCCAAAGAAACCATTCTTCAGACAAATGCTCAATAGCTATGCATCACCTTTCTAGACGAGTAAACTGGGCATAGGACACGAACAAAAGCTTGACTTTCTTGTAAGTTTGCATCTCTATTGACCAAATAAAACAGGTAGCACTTTCATATTTCCAAAAGCTTTTGAAGTAGAAGATGAAATAATTGTATGCTACTTAGCAGGAGAAAGCACCGTGTTTATCAATTTAAAAAGAGGAAACAGGATATTTCCCCTGCTATTAACGCTCTAACTTGCATGTCCAGCTGGCACCAAGGAGCCTTAGTGCAACGTGCCACATCCAACAGAGTCAGAGGCAGCGGCTGCATTGCTCAGCAGAGCATGGGCCAGAGCACCAAGGGCACAGCACTCTTCCCACCTCCCTGCAGCCACCCTGGGCTGCCTGCTGCCCCTCTTCAGTCCTTACTACCCATGGTATTGGCTCTTTCACTGACCCCAGCCCAGCTTTGCTGCCCAAATTCAGCAAGGTGCTGTGTGTCCAGGCTGGTGACTGGGACAGCTGCACAAAGCTGCTTCATGCTGCAGGCAGGAGGGACATGGCTTCTCTGTGCAGGGGAGGTGGAATCAGGCTTTCTCTCCACAAGCACTGGAGCTCATGGAATGCCCATGCCACGGCCTGGGCTTGTGTCCATATGCTTTGGGCTTAAGCACAGACTCATTATAATATAACTACAGCCAATGAATTGCAAGTCCCTCCAGAAAACATGTTAGAGAGGGTTAGAAATCTCCATATAAAACCACATCTGATTTTTAGTCATACCTTTTTAATGTACCATCCTTAAGCAATGGGATGCTGATGGGCAAGATGGTTTTGCCACCACTGTGTGAGTGGGAAGGGCAGTTGAGGCCACCAGTGAAATTTTGACAGTCCTCATTCCCCATACAGGCATGGCAGAGCACTTCGGCCATTGCCTCTAATTAGGTTCTGGTGCATTAATTTGGACAGTCTTTGTGGTTAAATAAATCCTACCCTGGGATATCTGTAACTCTGCATTGTTTGTTCTACATAGGTGGGACATTGCCTATGCTTTACCATTTTTTTCATGATGTTTTATGGCCTGTAACACTGCAGTCTCTGAGATGTTGCATGGTACAACCTAAACTTCTGCCTTCTGTCCTGGATGCAAAGCTAACTGCATTCCTCAGTGAGGATTTAAGCATGCAGACAGACAGAGGCCCAGTTTTCTCTGACATGGGAACAACCAATTTAATTATAAAATATATAGATTAGGAAAAAGCCACTTCTTTCATGGCTTCTTTTCACAAATTAGACTGTTCATGTTGTGAATTTGTGAGATTTTACAGGGATTAAATTGTACAGGGATTCAATATGGATAAACCCTTTGACTTACACCAGGAGTGTCAGATCTCAGTCTTTGTTCAAGTGGGTTTTGATAAATCTACTGCACAATTTTTGTGCTTCATTTCAAAACCTTGCAGAATGTCTTCCTCTGCCTAGATTAATAAGATGTAAACAATGTTTAAATAGATGGGCAAAAAAGCAAGCGGGTGACTAAAAACCAGGCTGCAGCAGAAGGGTGAGGGAGCACAGAAGTTTAGCCAGCTGTTTCCATGAAATGCAGAAAGAAGGCAGAATGCCACTTGACAATTTTTAATTCTTCTGGAAGAAACAGTTGGAGATCATATGCTCTCTAGCAGTTAGAATACCAAAATAAGTACTCCTTTTGCCAGCAGCAGTAGGAAAACACGTTTTTGTCCCTTCTGTACTTTGTGCCATGTTTCCTAAAAATCACATACTGGTATCACAGCCATGTTCAACCTGTGAGAACACTATATTGAGCTAAAATTTGATGGTACTGCTGTCTCATGGGACACAGTCTCCTTGTATCATTTAAAAAGATAGGGAAAAAAAAAGGAAGCTCCTCTCTTTTTATATGTCTGAAATCCTTTGGAGAAAACAGTTCTTCAGAAGTGCTTTTTTGAGTCCTGAGGGTTAGTCACGTCTGGCAAGGATGGGGAACCAAATGTGGTGTTTTCATGGGTAAAAGGGAAATAGACTATCTTGGGTTCTTGGAAGTTCCCAAGCATTCCCCCAGCAAATGACTGAGCTGGAGAGCCACAGAAATCCTCAGTGTGTGCCACCAGAGCTGGAAAGCTGGAAATTTCATCACAGCTTCCTTTGTTGTATATTAGTCACACAAGACAAATCATACCAGAGCAGGGAAATGATATTTCTGTGTTGTCCGTAAAAATCTGTCACCTGTGACTAGGACCAAAACCCCAGCTCTGGAGACGTCTTTGCTACTTTTTTTAGAGAGAGAAAAGGCAAGTGATCTGAGGAAAGAGACAGAAACACTGCCTTGATTTTCGGGGACCACATGAAACATCCAGATACTTTTTCATCACTGTCTTCTGGGTCTGTGTTATTACAGTAAACAGTGGTTTGCTGTATGAATACTTCCTGAAATTCCCCTGCTTTTTCAGACCTACCTCATTCTGTTTCAGTGGGGACAGTAAATTGCAGAGTACCTAAAGGAAAAACAAGTAAAATTGTATGTTCTCTGATTATGGAAAATCAGAAATAAGGACATTTTTGGCAACATTAATCAAATAGGGCTTTGACATATCTTTTTGTTCATTCAGAGGCTGACTTCATTCTCTGACTCATGCCTTGATTGCTGCTAGCAATTGCTGAAGCCCATTTAGCACTCAGGGTATTAGCTAAGGCAGGGATGCACTGTGATCATTAGAGTGCTGCTTAGGTGGACCAGCTGATTCAGCCTAGAAGACCACGTGGGAGCATGGCAAATCTTCTATCATAAAGAGAACTTTCCTAGTCTAAAAATTGATCTCAGAAAATGTAGACATTCTCAAAGTCATTATACAGCAGAAAATCAGCAGGGTGGAAGGAGTTCTGGAAGGTTTACTAAGTTGTCTGCTAATGAGCGTCATTTCCCACCACCCCTGGTGAAGGCTGGTGTGAAAAGTATTTTCTTTCAAAAGATTCTTGCCATCAGGTAATGTTTTCTTTAAGCTTCCAACCATTTGCTTCTTCTTGACATTCCTCATGAGATGTTATTTCAGGGTTAACAACAAAGAACAACTTCTAACTTAAAACATCTGTGGAAATGGACACAGTCTGCAAATACTGCATGATATACAATGGCTGATTTGTACCACTTAAATAAAAGTCACTTGTTTTAGTGCTTTGAGTCACAATATGAATTGTCCTGGTTCTCTGTCCAGCAGATTGCTAAATGATGCTAATAGTATATAGCCTATTTAATACTACCACATTTAACTGTAAATGGATAAAAAGTGAGCATTTATTGTTTTGAAATCCATACTCTGGGTTGTTTTTTTTTTTTTTTTTTTTTGTTTTTTTTTTTTTTTTTTTTTTTTTTGGTTGTTGTTGTTGTTGTTGTTGTTGTTACTATTCCACAAACTAAAGAATTAAAGAAACAATCTCCTTTAATACAGAAACTCCCCTAATTCTCACATCCCTCCCAACACTGCCTCCACTTTTGCCTAATTTTCATGCCATAATCCTAGGCCAATTACCTCAAATGGCCACATTAGTTCCTTGAATAAGTCTTTTCTTTATTAAGCAGCTTTTGACAGAATGAAAAAAAAAAGCAATATTGAGGAATGTCACTATAACAATGTAAATTGTATGCCTGCATTTTTTATTAATAAGGTTAGACTCTCTGAGGGACTAAGTTACATTGTTTTATGGGATTAAATTATTAGACCTGGAACTGAGAAGGGGCTTGTCCTATTGTTGAAGAGGCTACTGGGGAGCATGGAACTGCAGGGAGCATTGGCGAGTCATGGTGAGATCTTATTTCTCCATAGAGAGCTAATATCCCAGCTGCTCCAAATGCACCTGAATGGGTACTAGAGAGCTGAGGAAGATAACTTGTGGCAGATGGGACCAGACCAAATGGTCAGTGAAATGAGCACATTCAACTAATGCACTAACCATCTCTAAACTGTTCTCCATCAATAATTTAGGGCCTTATGTCATAGTTTGTTAAAAATTATCTTTGATTAGTTATGTTATTAATACAATATGCACATTACAATAGTGTCACATTTTCTATCCATCAGAGTCAGAATAAGTCAATATGAGTGCATCAATAATTTATATTGGGTATAGTAGTCAATTTTCTGCATGCAATAACATTGCCTACTGGCAATTACTGAATGCAACTGGTGCTTTTACCTCTATATTTTTAATTAGGTCATATTCATTTTCCAAAATACGTGCAGTACTGGATTATTTGGTGGTTGATGTTGATTTTTAACAGTGGAAGTGGGTTTTTTTTTAATGTAAGGTTCAAAGCAAAATGAAAGAGAATGTGTATTTCAGAAATAAAAGCAGACTATTCATGACTTCCTGCATTTCGCTTCCATAAGATCTAGCAAGGAGCAAACCCCTCTCTTGGTTTTTCTGGTACTAGTGTAAACAGAAAGCAATATACTTCATTTAAATGCATTTACAGTATCACAGAACCAAATCTGAACCCCTGGTTTGTGACCCTTACATATTTAGTTTCATGTAAAATAGGAGCCCACTGAAAACCTTATTTGCATGACAGCCTCAGGAAAAAAATTTAGTTACAACTTCTTTAGGATTTCTAAATATCCTTTTTGGGTTTTGGGGCTTTTGTCATCAGTAAGGAAGTATCTGTGAAAATCTACCTGTAAGGAATTAGCCCCCTCAACTGGAAAGGTCAAGTCACTCTGTAAGTCTGTATTGCAATGTGCAGAGTAAAGATGTTTATTCTGCTCCATCTAGAACTGAGAGTACTGCTGTCTGTGTCAATGCTTGGATTATCTAAGACTTATCTTTTTTAAAACAAATATTCTTTACTTGTGATTCAACAAGTTGTGAAAACCTGTTCTGGAAGGCAGATTGTGTATGTTGATAACCGTAGGCATTTTGTCTTCATGACACTTTTTCCTTAGTTTTGGATCCTTCTGTAAGGCTTTCCCCTTTTTCCACTCACTCAGACTTTGACTTTTGGAAATGAGGAGCACTTTCTATGGATTATAGAAAGTGAGAAGATACTTGTGTGGTTCCATGTATTATATACTAATTGTGCAGTTCTGTAAAATAGAAATCGGCCAGAACTAAACTCTTTCCTCTGCTTTTCCTTTTACAGAAGGTAAGGGATGGATTGTAGAGGCAGAAGACACAAAGTCCAGCAGAACTTCTGCAAATCAGCAGGTTTGCCTGGTGGCATTACTCATGGAGGACTGAGAATTCTCTCTTGTAAGGCAATGAAAGGGTCTTCAGAAGCAAGTCCCCTGGGCATACACAACACATAGCAAAAATACTAATATTACCTGATCTGCTACTTTTATCTTTAAAATGGAAATATAGACTCAGTTATTGTTCTTCATTTACCAAAGGAAAACAGGTACAGATGAAGGGAAAAAAAAGAGGAAGGAGTCAACACCATTCTCTTAAATGAGAAAGTTAAATTTACTGAAGAACTCTGTAGGGTTAGCTACCGAAACTAGTTTCTGGTCATTTCTCTCTCAATATACCTCTGTAGCTGGTAGCTCAGCATCTCAGTCCTTACCTATATCATAGGCACAGTTGAGGAAATAATTTAAACTTTTTATTGAATTGAGAAGATTTTTCAAACGTAACAGAAACTCTCTGGCAGTCACAACCTATACCCCAGTGATAAGGGATCTACGTGTCACCGCAGTAGCTCTGAGCTGCCTCCGTATCCACTCCTGTTACAGCTGCCTTCTGCTGCTGGAGCATTAGACATGCTTCAAGTGGGGTTAAGGTGCTTGGCCCCCATTGCTTCCCACCTGCTCCCTGAACAGTTTGTTTTCATACCATCAGCCCTGTGCTTGCTGCTCTTGTTCTGCTCTTTTCACTCCGAATGGTCTTCATCCTCACAGCCACGAAACATGACAGAGTTCAGGATACCAGCTGACACTTGCATGCCATGGAGCCTTGGTAACTCAACTTAAGGAGCTTGTTCCTGCTCTCTCTTTTACTGCTGGGATATGAAGCTTCCCAGAAGTCATCTCCTTTGTCTCTCTTGTGTCAGGTGTGACCTGAATTTCAGACAAGCCTCAGTAACCTGGTTTACGTGTTAGAATTCCCCAACTTAGGAGGATTGCATCAATAGCATATGCTATCATCATCATGTCCATCAAAAGCAACGTGTATTTCCCTATAAAGGTAGACAAGTGTTGTGCAGCAGACATGTGCAATGCAGCACCTGAGAGCTGGAGCCCCTTAGTCCCATGCTGATTGCTCTGACTACTTCATTTTGCTTATACCAGAATCATCCTGTAAAAGAGTTGGAGGCCTTGTGGTGTGAACGCCAAGAAAGAAAAATGGACTGTTACTCTCTGTATCAGACCAGTAGCATACACCATACTCAACTTCCATTTTTGCAGACAAACATACTCCTTAAAAATATTTAAGCAGGTTTTAAAGCTATATGACAGTCAATTTTAATTTCTGTAGATTATGAATGCAAAAATGAAAGAAAACAGAAATTACTCCTAAAATAAATGCTGAAGTTTAAGGATTTTAAAAACTCTTAATTATAACAAAGCTATTATAATTTAGGAAGTAAAAAGAGAAAGATGAATCCAATAAATGGTTCCAGATCTAATTTCTGTAAAAAAAAATTGACATCATCATCCTGTTCTAGTCATCATCATGAAAAGCCACTTAAATGGTAGAAAAATATCCACTCAGGTTCAAATTTTGGCTAAAAAACAGAGTACTCATGTTCATCTCTATTGATCACCAGACAAGCTGAGACCAAACTTTCCAAGGCAGAGTATGAGTATTTTGAACAAAGTGGAATAGTCACCTTGGTCACAAACACAGGATAGGGGCACTGATGCTCTGAAGCCCACTCTGAAACGTGCACCACAGGGAAGAAAAAAAGACCTATGAAGAAAGTAAGTTATCTAAAGCAGAAGTCTGTACCTCTCCAATGGCCCTATAAAAGCAGATGGCTTTGTTGTTTGAAGTAGATCCCAGTTGTATTAATAACCTCAGAATTAACCTAATTAATTTATGATTACATAATCAAGAGTTCTCATAGCAAAGGGAAATTAGGTCTTCAGTTGAAAACAGCCATTTCTATTCTCTCTGCTTATCTGCAGAGCATACAATGCCAGTTCCGGATCTTAATCAACAAGTATCAGACATTGTTATTTCATCGTGATTTTACACTTAATGGACTGTGCAAAGCTGGACAACCACAGAGATAACTGTACTGAAAATGCATTCTTAAAATAATTCCTCTGCATATACTATAAAAGATCATAGGGAGTATCAGAATATTTTAAAATATTTGGTTAAGTGATCTCAATTCATAAGCATACTATTCCTCCCTTCCACAAAGATGCTTCCTCTAAACATCTGCTGGTGTGAACCACACTATAAAGAGGAGCTATCAACAGAAGGGAATTTTAATAAACACTGTTCTTTGTTCCCTGTATTTTAATGACTGATATAATTAGAATGAAGGTTAAGGGAATATTTGTTTTCCTTCCCCTCAGGGCTACTTTGAAACAGTTTGACTTGCAAACAGCATTTCAAACTCTTGCAGCTATAATGCTTAAGCATTCTGCTGTTGTACAAGGGAGAAAAAAAAAAGGAAGTGCTTACACAGCAAGAGCATCACCCAAACTCTGAATATAGCACAGGAATACATGGAAATTGGCAGTCCCACAGTCTGTTGCCACAATATTCTCTACAGATCCTGCATTGTAAATCTCCCTTCCACAATACAGACAATGATGATACATGTTTCAGAAATATCTTGATGCTTGGTAGCTCAGGTTTTTCAGGAATTTCTTAGTTAGAGATAAGCTGTGTGTCAATACTCATATTCACTGACATCAGTAATTAGAATACGATAGTTCACCTAACAGCTTAAAGTAGACATCATCTTCTGCTAATTCAGACAAAATGACATCAGAAAAAGTGAAAATATTTTTTTCTTGACTTCACCATGAACAGGTCAGAGGCCGCACATTCCTTCACAACAGCCATCGTCATGATAGAATCAACTCTTAATACAAGCTTGATCCAGGAGAAGTGTCTATTCACAACTACCTGTCAAATTAGTCAGAATACAGATTTCATTCTCAATATATTTTATGAAGGTCTGTGGCAGCTGGGGGAGGCTAGATGATGCCTGATTTAGCAAGCTGCATGCATAGACTGTACTTGATCTGCCATAAAACCTACTGTACAAAGACAACTCTCAAAAAATTTTTGGAGATTTTGAACTGGTTGAATCAGTTCGTACTAAGTCAGCACTTCTAAATTTATAGAGTACCCAGAGTTTGTGTTCAGTCAAGACCCAAATCTTTAGGCACTCCAAAAGTTGTGAATCACTATCAATCCATATAGATTCTGTAACAGGATCCAGCAGCATACCTAACTTTTGGGTATGTGCCCTGCAAATTCAGAAGTCTAGATTTTTCTCTTTTCTGGCTGAAATCTTCACTGTGAAGATATGGAGACCTTCACATTTTTCTAAATGTTTTGGAGGTAGAGCTATCCAGAGAGAGCTATCATTTGGCCCTACCAATATTTATACTGAAGTATATCCAGAAACTGCGTGTACGTATGCAGGTTAATAACGGTGTCTAAGTCTAAACCTTTCAAGAACCCTTAGATGGATCTTGCGTGCCAGATAGAGTAACTGTGGACATAGAAGAACAGACATTTCTGGAGTAGATGGTGCAAGCAAGATCGGCTGGTAGTTGTTAGACAGTTAGTCAGTAAGATTATCAGGGAGGAAAATACCCCTGTAAATTCAGGGGTAATTTTGAGAACCAGATCCACTACAAAGCAGCTTGAATCAGCTGGCCAAGATGCACAACAAATAAATACTTTTCCAAGGCTTTATAATTACCATAGGCCAAATAACACAGCCAGACAGAAGCACAGAAACACAGCTTGCAGCACTGGGAACAAATGTAGCAGGATGCTCTGCCCTGGAATGTGATCAAGCAACTCGCTAAAACCAGTCTGGCTACCTAACCCTGAATTAACATCCTGATAGTGAGGCAAAGATTTGGCAGATAAGATGCTAAATTGACCTGGAGACACACGACTGGCAGTCAATCATTTTACACTGTACAAGTCCAGTCCACTTTCATATGGTTAGGTTCTTCTAACATATTTCCCCTTGGAGTGTGTGGAGATTCCTTCCTTGGGTAGGGGATGTGCCACAAGTATACTCCTCGAGGCTAAGAAAAAGAGATCTGCCCACCAGCATTGGCACAGTGAGTTACATCAACCTCTACTTAAAAATTGTTTCTTTTTGCTTGCTTCAATATAATTGCTGTGATACAGTGCAATATGATATCCTATATACTATACACTACTAGTAATTTTAGGCTTACTGTGTAGTAAATAATCCTGATTAAGATATTTTTTCTAATCATTTGCCATAATAAATAATTCATTTTCTATAAATATATATGATTTGCCATCTTTAATCCTGCAGGACATGGTTACATAAACGGTTGGTAAAGTTTGGGGCTAAGATTGGATCCAGCTGCCCCCAGGCTCCTCTCTGAGAAGGAATTTAGAAAGCAAGGGGGTCCACTGTGTACCTCATGGCTCAATGACTGGGCTTCTCTAATAAACTTTGTCTGAGCTCCCACTCCCACCAGCGACAAGAAATCAACTTATTGTAGTCATTATAAAGGAGGTGACAGGCTCCCACCTCCAGCAGGAGAGGAGGCAAGGATTTGGGACTGTGAGTATATCATGTTCACTACAGAAGGCTGGAGATGTTGGGGTGGGAATGCTGAGTTATAAATACAGGAGAGCAGGTGATGCCAGAAAGAATGTTGCTAACAGTCTTCTTCACATACTAGGAATTTTGAGTGATTTGATAATTGAACTGAATATAGTTGACTCCTTCCCATCCACACTGAAGGATCAAGCCCAGTGCCTTGCACTGGTGGTTGGCTGCTCCATAGAAAAATCTAAATGTATAGTGTACGTATAGATCATTATAGAACATTTTCTTCACCACACCATCTTGATTCGTATTGTCAGAGTTCCACTGCCTAGACTTACTTCTATGAAATTATATCCATGAGATGAAAAGACATTTTTGTTGTTGTTGTTGTTACAATACTTAATCTGTAGAAATAAGAATCATCATTTGTTAGCTCAGTCCTGGGTTTTGGTCATCACCATAGTCAGGCAGTACTTTACCTTATGCACAGGACACAAACAAAAAGGATACAAGGACACACACAAAAAGCAGATACTAACAATCATTTTTGCAAGGAAAAGAAAAAAAGCAGTCCCAGGATTTTAGTGGCTCATATTACTACAATATTACATAAGATAACCAAGAAGCCTCTAACTTTTGCAGACGTCTCCAATTTTTGCTATCTGATACATATCTATAAAGTGAATTTTAACTAAATATCAAGAAAGAAACAGGTATAGAGATGACCCAGTGTTTTTTTTTTTTACTGAGGTAGTATTCAATGCATCAATGCCAAATGTGAGTTGCTTTTGTTTCTATTTGGTACAGAAAATGTTGTTTATAAAAAGGCTTGGTATGAACACTCCTAATCTAAAGTCATGTCCTTTATGTGTAATAAACATTTATATTTGAGTCTTGGGGGAAGGAACAACATTTATTACTGAGGAGTATAAAACAGCATGTACAAGTTGCTCCATAAAGGTGCTCTGACCCTGCTAAATCAGAACCTTCACTAGTAACAGTACAAATCTGATGCCATTTTCCTGCTTGTTTTTAATAGAAATAATTCAACTTCCACCTCACTACCCATTTTAATCCATTTTTCTTTCATATTTAAGCAAGCTATGGATATGGTTTATATTTTCAATCAGATACAAATTATTAGCATCAAAAATAAAATTAAAAGTTGCTCCTTGATATCAAGACCAAAGTGACTGCAGTCTGAAGTAAGCAGAATTAATTCCAGAACAGCATCAAGGAAATGGCAACTTTTGTCAACCTTTCCCTGCAGCCAAATCTGCTGGAGCACCACTGAGATTAGAGTATGGGGCCACCTCACACCCCAGCTCTGGTCATAGTCCCAGGGTGAAGCCTCTCTCCTGTACAGCACACAGCCTTGCTCACTTGGGGAAAGTGGGGTGTAATAAATAAACAAATAATAAATAAATAAATAGTGGCAATGCCAGGAGGAGCTCCAAAGAATCAGCATCCCCATGTTCAGCTGCCAGCTGCACAAGGCTCATGTGCCATGTGCTTGAGCCTCTGTGGCAAGAGGTCTTTCCCTTCCAGCAGATGGTTGTTGCTCGGGTCAAACCCTGTCATGGTGCCTGTGCTGCAAAGTCCCTTCAAATTTACAGGAAATTAACAAAACCAGACATAAACATAAGAGAATTAAATGACGGAGTTTAACTTCCTGGTTTTAGATTGCACTTGCCCTCCTGGCACAGATTTCACTGTTTCTTCTCTGGGAACAAAGGCTGCATTTTGCAGGATCCTTTCTTTTCCAATCTGCCTGAATCCTTTGCAAAGCAAGCCCTCCAGAAACACGAAGGTTTCTCCATCTTCACCCCATCCTGCTCGTGATCACGCTTTCCTTGGTCCTACAAAAATCTGGCCAAAATTCTATAGCAGGAACAAACCTGAACTTCAATCATTCCTAACTTTTAGAGATTATGTTACATTGATGAATCCCCACTAAAATATTAATGGTAGTGGTAATTTGCCAGTAAATGTTTCTAAAAGCACGAAAAGGCTGGAAAAACCTTCCAGGCAAGATCCCATCAATAGTACCAACTGATTATTGCTATAACCAATGCTGGTACAGTCTCCTGGTCTTATTAATATATAATGCTTCCATTCAGATTTAGATTAATATTTCTACACAATGATTTCATGGGACACTTTAAATTGTGTGAATCACACAGGCTGTTACATTTATAAGAGCTCCAAGCATGGCTGGGGTAAGGACAATTTCCAGCCAGAATCTTTAAAAAGAAGTTTCAGCGATTCATCCAGTATCTGAAATTAGTTACATACAAATTCAACTTTATCCCAGGCCAGTGATAGTTTGACCCTACTTAATAACAATTTTAAACTCTTATCACATAGCTGTGATAAGAAAACATAATTCTGCAAGAACATGATGATCTACCCAGCTTATGTTCTGAAGGGTGTTTGGTAAACACAGCCTCCTACTTTAGATATTTTTTTTCTCCTCCTACAGAGTGGCCTGAAAGGGAAATTCCAAAAGTTGCACAAGAAAAGTTATCACTGCATTGCCATAATGTAGCAGTGTGACCTCAAAAAAATGCAGTCCCATTTTTAATATTTTGTTGTTTGTATTTTTTTATATGGAAGGCTGTATTTGGAATATCCCCTTCATTTTGGTTATTATTGGAGACAATCTGCTAGCCACGATTTCACCTGGTGCAAACTTGCATCGCTCTCCTAGGACTGATTCAGCTTCTCTGGTTTGTATTGTCTGGAAATCTGGGGGATTTTCTCCATTATTCCACCCAGATTCTCCAAAGTGCTCTGCAGGGCTGCTCCCTCTGGGGACTTCTGTGGGTCTGTGCCCCCTGGTGGCACACAGCTGGCTGGGTGTGCAGCTGGTCCCTGGGGCTCTCCCCAGCCCTCCAGGTTCAGCTTGGCTTGGAAGCACTGCTTGGGTGGTGTCCAGCAGAGGTTTTCTTTGCCCTTTGCTTTAAAGCAGCTCAGTTTCTGCTATTATTTATGCTGTAGCATCTTCCCTCATATACCTCAGGCTACTGGCATGAAGAAGCATCACTTAAAAAGTAATTTAGCAAATAAGTATACTTTCCCTAGGGTGCAAATAAGAGGAAAAGTTGTAGTAAATAGCTAATGTAAGCAAAAGGTGCCTTGGGGGAACCCTAAGAATCACTTCTTTGAAACCAGCAATAACTTCTGGTGCTATTGGTCCTGAGGCAGCAGCAGTCAACATTGTTTAAAAAAGCTCCCTTATGGTGTACTCATTAATTAACTGCACTGTTTGTTGATTCTAGATTGATTCAGTTTGTTCTCAGGAGAGCATTTTTGGAAACTCAGTAATGCCTTGATGCAGAATTTCATCTTCAGGCCCTAAATTCCCAGGATGCTGCTTTACTGGGACATATAGGAGATGAAGTAAAAAGGAGAATTTGTTAGACAAAGATGATAATAAAAATATTTTAAATTCAGATGTAATTTTTGAAGATTTTCCCCACAGAGCTAAAAAATTACCTGCAGCAAAGTTTGACTGACAGGCAGGCTTTATCAAACAGAGAATAAGACAAATGGTATGCAAAACAGAGAGGAAGGTATTTGCTCCTAATTACTCGAGAAAGCATTTTAATTAAGTTGTTTGCCAATTAATGCCTCATTTTTAACATTCCATAAATATTTAAACACATTTTATAAACTTTTCTTCACAAGGAAACAGTTGCAAATATTGTTAAAGAGATTCTTAGGGGTTTCTTAATGCAATACACTTTACAATTTAAGTTTTATTTGCTCTTCTTGTGAAAAAATAAGCAAGTAGAAAAACATGTCATTTCATATCAGAAATGGCATATCTATATGTCTATGTCAAGTTTATATCAAGAAGGTATTTTAAATATCTTTATGTGAGGACTCCCTTCTATTATATGAATGAGAAAGTGGCAAACATTATTGAACTTGAACTTGAAACAGTGAAATGCAAAAGCAGATAAATGCAAATACCTCTCTTTTTCCAAACTCCTTCAAACTGATCACTCAGAGCTATTTATAGCCAGTCCTGCTGCTTAAAAGTATTTCTGTTCAAGAAAAGTTAATTAAGAAAAAATAATAAGCAAGTGTCAAGAAGAGAAAATGGAATGATCTCAGTAATGCTGAGGCTTGATTCAGCCTTCATCTTAACACACACACAGCTCTACCCTTCTTCCACAGGGACTTGGCAAGCTACAAGGCTGAACCGTGTCTCCCTGGCCTTGTTAGAGCAGAAACCTGCTTCTACATTTGTGTGCGTCAGGAGTGGAAATAAAAGTGTCAAGGCTTTATTTTCTGCATACAGAAAACAAATGCCTCTTTCTCCTCGTATTTTAAAGGCTTCCTGTTTTTATGGAGCAGCTGACTCTATTTAAAACTTCACACAGGCACTTCATCTGTTTATTTATTCATCCATTTGTTGCCCAGAACTCTCCTTACTCATCCAAGGTTTGTTTGCTTAAATGACCACGACTTCCCTTATCTCAGAGCTTAACTTTGAAACCCAGATCCTGTCCCACCCCCTTTGCTGTCATTAGTCATTTGTGCCCGGATCCAGGCTCTGCCTCATGATACAGGAGAGACCCAGCCTGGTCTAAACACCAGGGGTCTGGATCGAAGGGGACACAGGTAGTCGCACAGGATGAGAGTGAAGGGGAGGAGAAAGATGCAGCTGGGAAATCTATCTTTGGGTGGATCCATCTCAAGGGTTTTCCCAGCACTCACTGGGTCACTTCTTGCAGAGAGTGGGTCCCTGGTGGCTCCCTGCCATCCAGAGCTGCTGCTCAGTCTGTTTGCTCAACTCATAGAACAGCAGCAAACTCTGACCCCAGGGCAGGAGGGGGACAGGTAGGAAGGAGGCACTGCAGTGTTGCCTTTGTCTCACTGGGATCTGCAGCTCCCCAGCCGTGACTGTGCAATGGACAGTACAGACTGTCAGCTGTTTCTCCAACAGGGCTTAACTTACAGTTTTCTTCCTAAAGACTTGACAATTTACAGCAATAATCAAATTAGAGCACAGTGGAACTGGCTGGTTCCACTGCACTCAGGTTTTTCTCAGTCTGCACATGGGTATGTTGGAAAGAAAGCCTGGAAATGATGTTTCCTTGGATGTCTCAGCCAAGTTTATAACTAGCCCTCTCTCCTTGCCCACTTGTCTCCTCCAGCTCCTTTCTCAGACTTGGGGCAATTTATACCTGCAGTGAAGCGGCCCTCAGCTGACCATGGAGATAGCCAAGTTACAACGTCAGAATAAAGATAAGTTTGCAAACCAGAGTAATAAGTTATTAATTAGTTCAGAGGGTAACTTTTGCAACCAATACTCTCAAAGTCATGAGGGAGTCAAGCAAAAATTTCCAACTAAAATTGTTTATTCAGAAAATGCCTTTAAAAAGAAACAAAAATTACTGCTCATTCAAACTGTTCCTATTAGAACAAAGGAAGATCTCAAAGGGAATTTTCCCTAGCAGGGGGCTTTCTTTGTAACTTAGTCACCACATAAAATCCAGGAAACATATTACATGAAATATTTTTTCTGTTTTCTCTACTGATTTTCAGAAACAAGATAAAGAAAGAGGTGACAAGCCCCTGAGAAAGAAAGGAAAAAAAATCAAAGTTGTAAAAAGCTAAAAATGGAAGAGGAGACCTTTTACAGGTAAATAGGATAAAGGACAAAGAGTGTTTGAATGAAGGTTAGCACAAGGGGGTCCTGAGGCTGACTGAGGCTCCTGGGTCCTGCCATACTATGAATATTAAGCAATAGCTTATCTTTTTCTCTGTCTTGCAACACACAGCTCCTCTCAGAGCCCTTGCCAGTGGAGATGATAAGGCTCTTGGTCACACTTAGAGTCAAGAGAAGGCGCATACCGAAATAAGGAGCACTTCCCTTTTTTGCCGCATGACTCCTAGTGGGGTGTTACCCCCACAGAAATCAGCAGCTTTTGTCCAAATTGTCCTCAGAAAGGGACACAGATGGTCCCCACAAAGGTCCTGTGGCCATGCTGAACACCTCATGCCAGAGCAGCAAGACGTCCCTGACCAGGGAACATTTTAACTCTGCTCTTTAGAGCTCTGAGACCAAGAGCTGCAGGACTTCACCTACACTTTCTAACATTTCGCTGCTGAACTTAGCCAGAAAATTATGTTCTCATCTAGCTACTCACATAGAAAATATACTGGCCAAAGGGCAGAAGCTCACAAAAACTGATAACCTCGATATTTCAGTGGGTATGTGATTCCTGCAGCTCCCAAGTCTTTGGGAGGAGCTTGGTAAGGCTGTGGAGGTGGGGGAGAAGGAGTTGTGCTTGATCTAAAAAATCTGCCTCCCCTTTGAAGACAACTAGAAATAGTAGAAATACATAATAATACAACATTCACAGTTTTTCTTTTACCAGTGCCACGTGGAGCAGCCAGCTGCTGCCAGGTGTACTGCAGAGCAGGGATTGCCCATATTGGTGTGTTTGGGGCAATCCAGCTTTTCTTCCATTTGCTGATTTGAACTGCAGCTCCAAGCAATGAGCAGTCTCAAGTGAGAGGGAAGCACGGGGACATCTCTATCTGTGTATCAAGCACAGATTTACCACAAGGCAGAGAAACAGGTTTTAGTGTCAGGCAATGCCTGTCTGAAGTCTTTCCTTCTCCTGCAAGAGCTGCATGAAAGAGACAAGTCCTTTGCTTAAGGACTTGTTTTTCTAAGTCTGGATTTTTCTCATGGCAATAAGCCAAGACTTCAGGTTTGGAGGTTTGGTTTTGCATGGTCCTTTGAGCAGAATGAAGAAAAGTCACACACAACCAGTTTGCAAGGTTTCGATAAGATATGTAGGAAGAACATTTCCTTTCTGTTACACGCTGTGCTCATGGATGTTGGTTTTTTTAAACTTTATTCTAGCATTTGCTGAAATTCAACAAAATTCAAGGGTTTAAGGAAAAAAAATTGCTGTGTGTCCTTGTTAGCAAAGCTAACCCAATAATCAGTTTCACAGAACCACGGAATATTCTGAGTTGATGGCGAAAGCTCAGCATGGGAGCAAACCAGAGATCTTTGGCCCCTCTCACACATTTGTTACCTTTGCCTGCATTAAGGAAGACAACTATGAGAATCTGGAGTAACTCCAAACATTTGCCAGCTGGTTTTGAATGTTCTCAGCTGTGTGTGCTGTTGGATAATCTTAGACTTATTTTGTGCTGTTTGTTGCTGCCAGATAGTGTTACTGTTTAATGACAGTGTTAGAGGAGGCAAAAGTAGGTCCAGCTTCTGAGCTAGAAATAATCCAACATAGCTCTGGCTGAAAGTTAATGCAGTCTGAAAAGAGAAAAAAAATCCTCTAGTGCATTCATTTGGCTGGTCCTCCTAATACTTGTGGGAAAATAAACAATTTTCAAACCTTTAGTTTTGATTTTCTTCCCTGCCATTATTAAGGCCAGTACTTTTCTCTGATGAGAAAAAATTCAAGAAAGCCCTTGCAGAATTTCTGTCAGATCAGTCTGCTCACCAGGGGAATTTTCTTGGTTTATTCAAAGACTCACAGACTCACAGGATGGTTGAGGTTGGAAGGGTCTCCTGGAGGTCATCTGGCTAAACCTCTCTCCGTTAACCTTGCAGCATATTTTAACGATTTTTCCATCCAGGTTCATAGAAATTTTCTTATTTACTCACAGATCCAAATAGAAACTCAATAGGCAGTCAAATACTCCTGCCTTTTGAACACTTACCCAGCAGTTCAATGACCCACAATTAGTCTCTCTTAAAAATAAGATGCTCCATCTTGACCCCTAGAGTCACAGTCAGCTTCTTCCCAGCACAAGGCCTAATTAAAGACACAAGTTATCCGATGGAAATTTTGCCAAGCTCTGTGAAAACTGCATCAGGATTTGCTTAGAAAAGGCTATATTTTTATTCAGTGAATCAATTCAAAACAGATTAAACTCCCAGATAAAAATACTATGGGTCTGTTCAAAAACATATACTTTGGTATTTTATCTGCTTTTATTTTTAAAAAATCTCCTGCTCAGTTTTTTTTTAATCTCTCCTTCAAATTCTCCTCACACTTTCAGCTATCATTTTTCTTTGCCTTATAGAAATGTTCCACTCTCTTATTTTAAATACAGAAAGTAATCAATAATTTGGATATTATTAACCTGTTCACACCTCCTCAGTCAGTCTTATCTAAGGGAAAATGTATGCCACTAAAATCTGTAGTTAGCTGCCAATAATTAACTCACATTTCTAGAAGTGTCTAATAAATCAGCTATGTTTTTGCTCTCAGAGTCCAGAATTAAAAGTGTGGTGAGAATTCTGTTCTTGCCGACTCAGTTCTTCTAAACTGAAAACTTGTGGACATTCCTGGACAGCTAGATTCTATCAGTAAATAAAAATATGTCACTCACTTCTTCCCAGAAAAGAAACATTTCATCCCAAATCTCAGCTGTTTTCGGAATGTTGGAACGTTTCTTTTTTTTCCTTGGAAACACATAAACAAACAAAATATTAAGTGTGTACACATTTTAAAAGCCTTTTTGATTACAAATACGTGATAAACTAAAAAAAAAAAAAGTTCCAACATGTGGTTCTGAAAATATTTGTATCTTTTGAATCTATAAATACTATTCACACTGAATTGAGATCCTGTGACTCTGTTGGATTTGGATTGTGCCTGTTACTTGGTGAAGGGGTGTAGGTAGACCCCCAGAGCCAGCCTGGACCCAGCAAGCCTCTGCTCAGCCTGTGACACCCAGGCAGTTTTCCCAGAGCGAGCTGGCTCTGTCTGGGTGAAATTCAGGGGGTTTCATCTTCTCTACCTTGCCATCCCAGAGCCTCTTTCCACACACACACCACACCCCCACCCCCAAAGGCTACCTGTGTACAGAGGCTGGACAAAATACACAGTGTGCTTCAGAGCACCTCCCCTGCACAGAGGAACGGGACCCCAGTGTGGGCACACACCCACACATCCATTTACAGGCAGCCTAAGCAGGGCCAGATTAACTCTCATGGCCACGATTGAGATTACATGGAGGGGAGGCCCACAAAGGGGATTAGGGGTCTGGAGCATCTCTCTTGTGAGGAAAGACTGAGGGAAAAGGCCCTGTTTAGTCTAGAGAGGAGAAGACTGAGAGGGGATCTCATCACTGCATATAAATATTTCAAAGGCAGGTGTGAAGAGGATGGTGCCAGACTCTCTTCTGTGGCCCAGTGACAGGAAAAGGAGCAATGGCGATAAACTAAATCAAGAGAAGTTCCATTTCAATAGGAAGAACTTCTTTACACTGAGGGTGGCAGAGCACTGGCAAAAGCTGCCCAGGGAGATTGTGGAGATATGGTCACATCTCTCTGGAGGCATTCAAATCCCACTTGGAGGCATTCCTGTGTCACCTGCTCTGGGTGACCCTGCCTTGGCAGGGGGCTTAGATGAGATGATCTCCAGAGGTCCCTTCCAACCCTAACAATTCTGTGAGATAGTTTTCAAAAGGTCTAGAAGTGCCCTTACGACTGGCATTTCACTCTTACCTCTAGGACACTGAACAGCCAAGTAACCACCATGAAGGAGCACAGTGTTTTGCAAGAGGGAGATTCTCTCAGGGGGACTTGAAATTGTAGTTGTGTGCTGTCCTCATCAGCCTGACACAGGCTTAAGAAATGAATAGTACTTTTGTTCAAATACAACAGGAAAATGGTTCAGTACTGAAAATGTTCAGATCACTGCATAGACACCATGAGAGCTCCTGTGTGCATCTGGTGCTCTGGAGATGTGCAGCTGGTGCAGGGGGTAGGACGAGCAGCAAGCAGCTGCTCTCCGAGGTACGTTCCCCTCGGGACTGAGCATATCTCTAGTCAGAAATATGTCAGGGCGTTAGTGCTGGCTGAACCAGAAGTCCCACCCAGCTGAAACAGCCAGTGGGGACTGCCTGGCAGTGCTGCCAGGGGAGTCACAGTGCATAGGTATGGAGAAGACAAGGAGCAGCACTGGATGCCTCTGTGTGAGTGCAGCCCTGTGTTTCAGACCCTTCAGAGTGTAGCCCACCTACACTATGAGGGGCAGACAGGGGCCAGCCCCTGTCTCCCCCCTAGGCTCTCCCCATTGCCCTCCTGCCAGTCCCTGGCACGAGGGAGCTTCATGCTTGGCAGCTCAGCCCATTCAGCACAACCCTCTCATTTGAAATGGTGTTCTCACCTGCTAAGAAAAAGCCCAAGCATGCGCAGCGAGACTGAAGTCCACGTCAAAAATCCTGACCAACAAAGAAGTCTGAGAGGGAATTTAGGGATCCATCAAATAAGGGAAATGTGATTGACCTGAACTTCACACTTGCCAGCTTTTACTCAGCCCTAAAAATAGGGGAGAAGGGGAGTGCCACCTACTCCAGATCCTGTCATTTAATAAACCTATGCTCAGTTTGACTGTTTGAAAGGAGACCAGATCCCTGCTTTCATTAGAGACCTCTGTAACTTGATGCTTTGGGTTATTTCCATCCGTGGGGTTCCCTTATTTGTCTGGGCTTAAAATATTGCACCATGACTTCTCTCAGCTCCTTGCTTTGAGCTGTGTCCATTTTAAATCCCTCTCCAAGACTTCTGACTCATCCCACTCTAACTGCATTTGGAGTCCAGTGTCTTCCCCACCTGAAGGTCTCTGTCATTTTTAGATGCTATACTAGACTTGACCTGTAGGCCAAGAAATATAAACCTGACACAAACGGGCAGTTTATCCTTCACCTTAAACGGAAACTTCTTTTACCTCCTGAAGGAAGCTGGATCTCCTATGGAATAAATGCACTCTTAGGTAATTTTAGTTTCCAGTTTAGATGTGCTTTGATTAGTGTAACAAAAAGGACCTTTCTAAGGCTGTCCTGACTCATTAGCAAAAAGAAGCCTTGTACAAAGGGAAAATGAAAATCCATGCTGTTGAATGTAGTCTTCAGTCACTAACTCACAGAATTGCAATAAGGCTCCCATGTCCCAGCTCGCATTAGAAGCAGCCTACAGTGGTCCCACACATAACATAGATTTACTTTCCAGCCTTCTCTTGCCAAATTCTGGTAGATATGAGTGTTTAGTGTTGTCCATTTCACAAAGATACAAAAGACTGAGAAGATGCAGTCCATGTTTTCCTTGGCCCTCAGAATGTCTCCCAGATCCTCCTTGTTTTTAAATTGCTTCACCTGTATCCATTGATATATGGGCAAACATGTGTCAAGATAAATCTTTCACCTTATCCTCCACCGACACATTACAAAGGTAACAGCTGCCACTAGATTTCGATTAACCTTTTTAGATCTTTTACTAACCTATCCCCAATCCAAATCTCCTACTGCTGAGTGTAATTTGTTCCACATCCAGACAGCAAAAATATCTATGTTCTGATTAAATGTGTCTTACATAAAAATTAAAAATTAAGAATTTTCAAGTTGGTTTTAAGAGCTAGGTGTAAAGAAAAAAATGCCGAAGCATCTACAAGTGCAAAGAGATCCCCCATCTGCATCACTGTCCTTCAAAACCCGTCCCCTGGGTCTCTTAGGTGCAGCCAGAAAGAAAATATCTTATGCCATATCTGCATATACTAGATTGCTGCCTGGATTTTGCTAGTGAATACAGTTTTCATTTAAGCTTAGTTGAGAAGACAGGCATACATCCATTTTTATGTATGTCATCCACTACTGCAGGGATAAAGATCAAAATCCTTAATATCCTTCTTCTAGCCTTCTTTAAACAAGAGATTTACACACAGATTTATTTCAATTCCAGTTGATAATGACTTGTAAGAGTCTTGATGTCTTTGGAAAAATCAGCCTTGGCAGTTCTCCATTGACCCCCATAGTCAAGAGCACCACATCAGTTTGAAATGGCTTATTTCTGTGCCTGAAAAGAAAATCCAATCTACTTATATATTAGGTCAATTATTTAAATTAAATATTACCATAAGTCTTCCTTTTAAGTGTGCTTGGCATGGTTTGGGTTTGTTATTTTCACAAGATATCGGCTAAATATTTATTGCATTGTTATATGGATTCAACATAATCTGCCATCAGCACCAGGGGTTAATGGATTTATGTTTTGCATTAGGGGAAACCAGCATGTGCATTGTATTTCAGCTACAGTAAGTGGTACTATGCTCATGAAATACCAAAAACTTTTGTGCAGCCTAAGTTATTTAGAGGAGAAAAAAAATCAATACAGCATAGAAAATAAAAAGAGTAAACATGCAAATTAACTCCTGGCACATATTTTGTTCTGGGCTGTAATACTCCTTTTAAGATTGCCCCTTTTTAATAGCTTTCGAAAGAATTTCTTGCATAATGGCATTTTAGTCATCATGTTAATGTCAACAAACAAGGCAGATTAATGCTTATAATCCTGAGCTGTCTCACACTCTGCTTATTAGAACTGTAGGCAGATCTTCATTAGGATGAATGACATCTGAATCTATAAGCTCATCACAACAGAGGCACCTTCTTGCTGTGGTGTCACCCTGCAGATGACAATGTCGGCCATTATGAATGACACTCCACAATTCGTTACTTCCTGCCTCAAATTGCAGTTAATCTTTCATCCAAACTGTACACATGTGCAGCTTTAAGTGGGCTATCACAGCAAGTACCCAGTAATGCTGCAAGCACATGGAGAATGACAGAAGGTAAATTGCTTGTCAGGAGGTCTGTATTTCAATTCACAGCATATTCCAAACACGTTGTGGTGAAAGCTCTCCACAACAGCTGCTTTCATTGCTAACTATTTTTGATGTAAATGTCAATAAAGCTCCAGGCCCTTTCATATTTTTGGCCAAGACTGTCCATCTTTCCCTATGCAGGCTGGCAGGTTGAGCTCCATTTATCTACTCTTAGGAACATGTCCTATAATAATGATTGTCTCTGGAGACCGTTTAGAGTGATTGAAAGCAGTGATTGGGACAATAGGCTGCTGAATTTCATTGCTGGATTGGGTTGACAGGTGACTGCTTTTATATCCTCTGGAGGAGAGATGGAAATAAAAACACAGTTATATCTAATCAACAGACAGGCATCTACCAATTGCAAATCTATACCTTCAGTTTACCCTTCTCATTGAAACAACTTAACCACAAATTATTACAGGACTCAAATTTCTCCAGTGGTCAGAGGGTTTTCGGACGAAAGGAAGATGGGGAAGATATGTGTTGCCTCACTAGAGGTGAGAAGTAGGGAAAGAACACATCACAGGCCATATAGCTCTACCAGTTTCAGCGCCAGCTGCTGCTTTTAGTAGCTGCAGTTAAGATCTTCATTTTGCTTTAATGAAAATCCCTGGGTGTTACAGAAAGAAGGAATTTCATTTTTAATCAAAGAGGCCATGAATGTTATACATTGCCCATGAATTTTAACACACTGTTAACAGTGCCCTTTTTTTTTGTCTTGCATTTAAGCAAAAGTTCTGTAAACACATTAAGCTTACAGTGGATATTTTTTCTTTAATGAAGTTGATGATTAACATACCACCGGGTTTTCCAAAGGAGATGGGAAGACGATCAGGTAGAATTCTGAAAACAGTATGGCAAACAGTCTAAAATATTCACTCTGCACCAGCATCTGGCTCTTTGGCAGACCCCAAAGACTGTTGTGCTGGCACCTTTGAAATTCCCTGTGAGTCCATGTAGTTGCCCATGGTTACACAGCAGCTGGGATCTGGCTTCCTCATCTTCCCTGCTACCACATTCACCCCCACCTCCGTTTACCTTTGCTTCTGTAAATCACATCCACTTCTGTCCATCAGTGGTTCCCATTGCAGTGTTGCATCCCTTTCTCTCTCTAATTTGCAGACCAGGGGTTAGAGGGTAAGTAGGAGTTTACCCTTGTCCATTTCCTTTTGTCTGACTCTGCATTGGTGTAGTTTTGTTCACATTTTACACTGATTTTTGTTTACTAGAATCTCTACAATACTGAGCAGCTTTCTGTGGCTCTAGGCAATGCTGACACAAGTTGTGAGAATAATATGATTAAAAGGAGCGAAATTCCCAGCTGTTAGAGTCACATCTCTAACAAAAACCTAATTCAAAAACTCAATGCCATACTATCTGAGTTCTAGACTTCAATTAAAAAAAACCCAAACAACTGAGAGCTTTTTGATTTCTGTAAGCCTTATATAACAGCAGTTTTATTTTAAAATTTTGGGGGTGTACTGGATTTGCATGGCAAAGTTTTAGTAGCGGGGGGGCTACTGGAGTGGTTTCTGTGAGAAGTTGCTAGAAGCTTCCCTCATGTCCAGTGGAGCCAATGCCGGATGGCTCCAAGATGGACCTGCAGCTGGCCAAGGCTGGGCCAATCAGTGGTGGTGGTGGCACCTCTGGGATAACCTGTTTAAGTAAGGGAAAAAGAAAACCGTGGACTAGGAGCAGCGGGAGGGAGGAGTGAGATTATGTGAGAGTAACATCTCTGCAGACCCCCAGGTCAGTGCAGAAGGAGAGGCAGGAGGTGCTCCAGGCTCTGGAGCTGAGGTTGCCCTGCAGCCCGTGGTGAACCCATGGTGAGGCAGGATGTGCCCCCACAACTCATGGGGGAACACGGGGAGCAGAGATCCACCTGCAGCTCACAGAGGAGCCCACACTGGAGCAAGCAGATGTACCCAGAGCTGGCTGTGACCCCACGGGAAGCCCGCACTGGAGCAGGCTCCTGTCAGGACCTGTGGCTCTGTGGAGAGAGGAGCCCATGCTGGAGCAGGTTTGCTGGCAGGACTTGTGACACCATGAGGACCCGCAGTCCAGTTTGTGAAGAGCCTGTGGGAAGGACTCACGCTAAAGAAGTTTAGGGAGGACTGTCTCCCATGGGAGCAACGCCATGCTGGAGCAGGAGCAGAGAGTGAGGAGGAAGGAGCAGAGACAACGTGTGATAAACTAACTGCAGCTGCCATTCCCCATCCCCCTGAGTCGCTGAGGGGGAGGAGGTAGAGAAATCAGGAGTGAAGTTAAGCCTGGTAAGAAGGGAGGGGTGGGGGGAAGGTGTTTGAAGATTTAGTTTTTATTTCTCATTACCCTACTCTGATTTGAATGGTAATAAATTAAATTAATTTTCCCCCAGTCGAGTCTGTTTTGCCCATGACAGAAATTGCTGAGCAATCTCCCTGTCCTTATCTTGACCCACAAACCTTCCATCTTATTTTCTCCCCACCTTCATCCAGCCAAGGAGCAGAATGATAGAGCAGCTTGGTGGGCACCTGATCTCCAGCCATGGTCAACCCACCACAGTGGGGAAAATACCTGCTATGTGAAAAACATTCACAGAAAATTTTATTTCTCCATGGAAATAAAACCAGCTCATTTGAATAAGGCTCACATTATAGATTCAATGCAAATTTTCTTTGGAAAAAGAAAAAGAAGCAATTCTTTCCAATTCTTGAATAACAATTTTTTATACACTTTTGCTTAAGTAAATGTAGCTGATAGGTTGCCAAAGGAATAAATTCTAGTTTAAGGCCCTAAAATCAACTTGGAATGTTCAAAACCTGATTAATATTATAAACACTAAGCCCCTTGTATCAGATCCTGAATGCCAGCTTACCAGTTTGTGCAGGCTTCCACAAACTGGGGATAGAAATACTCGATGTCTTGCAGGCCATGTGAGGAGGCTGCATTGCCAAAGAGCATTATGTTTTGTTTTTTTTTTAATGTTCTGGTTTCGTCTGGGACAGAGTTCATTTTCTTCTTAGCAGCTGGCACAGTGCTGGGTATTTGGATTTAGTATGAGAATATTTGTTAACAAAGGAAATAAAGCACCTGAAGTTTTGGTAAATCTATGCAAAGAGGATATTACAAATTTCTTTTAATATATTGGTTAAACTGACAGACTATAAAGACCAAAAGTAAATTCCAAAGCAAAGAAATAGACTGTCCAAGAAGAGAGAATACATGAAACAAATAAACCCTGCTTTGTTTACATACCAGTTTGAATCTCTGTGCAATGGGAGGTTAACAGTTGGGTTGAGAGAGTCTAGCAAGAGGAGCCCATTTCACACATCTGATAATGTAGCTGTCATTCAGGCTCTATGTCTTTCCTCATCCTTACCCCAAAGAAAATTGTGTGTGAATCCAGACCTTAAATCAGGTTGGCTTTTCTTTTTTTTTCTCTTTAAAAAGTTGTCATTTCTTTCTAAAAAGAAAACTGGATGAAAAATTGATTACATTGTAAAGAAATGCACTAAAAGCCAGCAAACCCATAATATTTAGAAGTTAGGAAGTTTTCTGCATGCAGTAACATCCACTAAGACATAAAAATAGAAAGTTACTGGGTTTCTCTACCTCACTACAGAGGCTAAAGCATTACAGTGAAAATACAGAACCCTGTTCTAATTTATTGCTTAAAAAACCCAAAATAGTTTAGTTTTATTCACAGAGGTATGGAAATACATGATCTTTCCATCAGCTGGGACCAGATTGCCCTGGAAGGACACTTAGAAAAAAGGAAAAGCAAGGAAATTAATACCAGGTTATTTAAACAAAGAATGTAAAGTCATTTTGGTCATTTGTGGAAGTGTGATTGTTTCTTCAAGCAATAGTTTTTAGAAAAATATTGTCCAACCATTTGCAGTAATTGTTCTCAAATTGTTTTTGTGGGCAAGCTACCAAAGGAATATTGCCAGCTGAGGCAATTGTCTATTACTTTGGAAACAACTTAGAAGTGAAGAAGCTGTTTACTTGATTGCCTTTTATTTCATGTAACATGGGTTACTGTCAGATGTCTTTTGTAACCAGCATTCACCTGTGGTTCTCTCTGCTTAACCAGAGAGATATACAAAAGATTTGACATGTGATCCCATGTACATTGAACAACTTAGGTTTGCTAAGATCTTGTGTAAATGTTTTGTAGATTTTCCCTTCTCCAGTATTGCTGTGGGTTAGATAAGCCCTCTCTTGAACTCTGCAGAACTCATTCAGTAAAGGCTTGTGTTAAAATCATTATCCCAGAGTAAATGTCTACCGGGACTAGATAACATCTGTGACCTCTCGTGGAGGTGTCTGTGGGGTGGAACAAGTTAGATAATGTATCTGTGCATCCCCATACCTCTGGTAAAAAGAACTTGGTATCTGCTGAAGATTTTGACATATCAATGTTAGTAGAAGTCCGATCAATTGTCCTCCTCATGAGAGGAGATTTGATCTGGTATTTCAATTGTTAACAGGGATTCTCCTTTAATAGTTACAGGGTCTTAACTTTTTTTCAGAATTTCATTAGATATTAATTTAAGTTATCCCATGTAGCTTTTGGCACCTCACTGAGGTAAGCCAGGCTCAGTGGAAGGAGAGAGAGACATAGTTCAAGGGTGTGAATCTTAATGCATCAGCACAAAACTCAATCAACCTAAGTTGTAGGGCACCTAGATTGCTAACTTGGTCACTTCAATTACAAGTCTAAACCTAAACAGAATGAATTTGCTTCAGTAAGGTAAAATTCAATGTAGATATAAACACACTTGGCAACTCCCTGGCATATTGGGGTGTCACACACTAAGCCTATGTGAGACATTATCAGCCCTGAAGAGTGGGTGGTTGATAACTGTTCCATACTCTGTGAAGCACTGTGTGAAACAGCAGCCTGATGCACCGTGCCAGATCGACAGTTCCCTATTAAAAACATTTCTCTGAGGAAGGCCAATATTTGTGGCCTTTCCAAGGATGGAACCCACCTGAATAATAGCTAATTACCATAAAACTATTGATTTTAAATTTCTGTGTATTTTCATTCTTCACCAGAGTCCACAATGAAAAATTTCAGTAAAAATATTCATTATGTAAAATGAACTCTGGCTTATTAAAATATTCAGCAAGCCAAAGAATGCTCTAGCAGATCAACTTGAAAGTCTGATAACAATCTGTGTCACATCAGCAATGCTGTAGCTGCGCTGTGGTACAGAAAGAGCATTTGGCTTTTGGTGGGTGTATTTAGCTCACAATATTAGATGAATAATTAATCTAAACTTCTCTTAAAGAGAGATGCAAGGCATAGCCTGGAAAATGTCAGAAGCAGTAAAGCAAAATTTTGATATATGAGGATATGAAAAAGTCTGTTAGGCAAAGTGTGTAATAAGGACCTTTTATTTAGAGTAAAGTGACTTTTTATTGTCTATAATTTTCCCATTTAATTGTTCACGATGGAGGAGTTAATGTTCAAGAGAGGAGTTCCAATTAGCTCACATCAAAAAGTCAGAAGGAGAGTTTGTCTCCAGAAAGGTGTATCACTATCCTGAAGTTCCTGTGATCCAGTGCAGTGTCAGACGTGTGTCTCCTGAAATCTCAGATCAGCTTACTGAAAACACATCTACCATGGTCTTACAACAAATCACTGAGGAAGCAAATTTATGCAGCAGTGACTGACTGTTACACAATTAAATGTGATGGCATGAGGTATCAGGGTAACATGGAAAATTTGTCCATTGCTATATGTTATGTAAGGGATGATTCATCCCTGAAAATATCTCAGAGAAGAGGTGCAACTCAATCATCTTCATGCCAACTGCACCTCTGACATGATTATTGCTCCTTTGAAAGCAGCAGAGTTCTTTTCTAGTGGCATCATTAATTTGTGCTATTATAAGGCCAGTCTGAAATTTATGAAGACGAGTTGGCATATAAATACACGTCCAGAAGGAATGTGAAAGGAAATACGTTGAAGTATGCATGATTTCAGGCATCTATTTCATTGAGTAGGGCATGTCTTGAAAAGAACATTTATGAAAATGTTCCAAATGGTGATTGCTGGGGCAATGGTGGCTTGGTTTTTGTGTTTTTTGAATTTTTTTGGTTGCTGTCATTGGCATGATGATAAGGAAGAAAATTAAGAAATGTGAAAGGAGAAGCACTAAACTGACAGCCCATGTTTTCTAACATTGATACATATATTTGCTATTCTAATATTCTATAATATATTGTTACAATGGGAATTTCAATTGGTTCAGCCATTCGCACACGTGGAGTAGGTGGATTTGAATAGTCTTTATTGGAACAGAACATTGTAAGAAACCATTAGAAAGTCTGTTTTCATAACCAGGCAAAGTTTTGACCTTGTAAAGTCTGCAACTGGACTACAGTTTTTGACTCCAGCATAAATCTGTGCTTGAAATATGCTGGAAAATCCAAACAACTGTTTCAACTGTTTTGATTGTGACATCCTAATGAAGTTTTCCTGCTTTGCTGATTAGAGCCTTTTTAAAATTACCCAGACCGAGACTGAAAATAATAGAAACATTATCAGATAAAAATATTTAAGTTGCTAGTGCTTTTTATTAACATCCTTTAAATGTTTTATAGACAGGTCTGGGACTCCCATGACCCACTCACAGAAAATCTAAGAGAAATAAAAGTCACCCTGTGTGAAAAATGTGAATCCCAGAGAAATTCTGGTTAGGTTCTGAAGTTCACAGTGTCTCAGGTGGACCCTCTGTATGAAGCTGAATCACAATCTAAGAAAAAAAAAGCTCTACTGCATGAATAGCACAGTAATTGACATTATCTATTTATCACTGCTTGCAAGGGCTTTTGTTTTCAAGAAATGCACTGAACTCTGATTAGAATCAGTGATAGAAATAGGAGAAGAGTAGGCATAAATAATGTTTCAGGCACACTTTTTTTAGGACATAAGAAAGGGTAAGAAAAATTTTCACACACTTTTTGCATCTTGCTGGGGTATTGATCAACCTTTTGCATCTTGAATGCTGTGGGCATCACAATAAAGCATTTCAGTCATTTTAGGCTAGCAAAGCTTCTGGCACTGGTCAGAAAGACCGGGCAACAGATGCTGCACAGATAAAGTAGAATGTGTTGCCCACGAAAGAGCGAAAAAGTTTAAAAGCCACAAAGGAGAAGTGAGAGGAGATAGCTACCTCCTTGCTCAGTGTATGGGTGTGGATGAGTCAAGCGAACACACAGCGGGAAGCTGGCTCCTGATTTTCCCAGTGCACAAGATTGTGTTTATTAGCAATTCCTTCTCACTTTCGTGCAGGCACCAAGTCTGCGCTCTTTAGCGGTCTGCCAGCAGGACGGTGCCGTGGGGTGGGGAGGGAAGGAGCCCTTGCTCTGGGATGGTGGCGCGGGGCTGTCAGGAGCGAGCAGGCGGCACCGCAGACAATTGCAGGCAGGGGGGAGAGTACACGCTTCTCTCGTGGCTCCCTTTGATGCCTGGATCAGATCGTCTCTTGGACCAGCAAACTCTAACACCTCTTCTGAAATCAGCTCCAACTGGTGATGAGCTACATCTGGCCTGTGAAATGAAAATAGCAAAACCTTTGATTGAGTCCAAGTTAAGTGGATCTTCATCATCTGCTCAGTCAACTTTTGCCAAGATGAATGATACTATGACAGTATTCTAATAATTTCTGAGGTGGATTCCCTCCTTTTTTCATCCATCTGCAAAGAACAAACTGCAAACACTTTGAAAATTTACTGCTCTCTAAGGGAGAAATTTTGCTCTTTTCAAATACATCCACGGCATTTCACTAAGTGAAATGGAGTGCTACGTGTAAGTCTGAATCAACCTAAAAACACAGACCCCAGTGTTGAAAGAGGAATCAGATTTTTAAAATTATTGCAGTGCCTGTTTTTACATTGTTTATATGTCAGTGTTTTTCCTATAACCTGTTGTTATATTTGACTGGACCTGGATATTTTCTTTTCAAAGAGGATAAACTAGCCTGACAGAAATAATGGTCTCTGTTTACCACCTCTGCCACAAAGCAAATAAAAACATATCTTTAATAGTATGTTCACAATGGAGGTTTTTAAACAAACAGAAACTTTGGCACTTAGAGTGCAACTGTACAATGATCATTTGTGCTATTCTGCAAATTTTCTGGAAAGCACTGGACTTCTGTACTTAATGTACAGTGCATTGACTCTCCAAGTGCTGAAGGGAACTACTAAATGGCTTCAACATAGTTTTCCATGTGTCAGTATTTCAATTCATCAGAAGATGCTCAGCAGCCATGCAAAGCAGATACCCATGGCTTGCTTGCCACAGTGCCTGTCTGTGTCAGGCACAGAACTCGCCAGGACTCTGCTTCCCTCCTGGCCTTTCAGTTTCAGTGTAGGTCCTGGTGTTTTTCCAGATGAGGTACCCAGATATCTACACACTGATGGGAAAACTCTGCCACCTCCTATATACGAGAGGGTGCGACCCCCTAAAACCCGAACTTGTCTTTCCCTCTGAGTTCGGGGAACAGTGGACTCTTCACCTGCCCCAGCTCTGCAGAGAATGCAGAGACCATTTGCTTCACAACACACATGTAACTAAGTTAAGGTAAGATTAAAACCACAAGAAGTCAAGCAAAGCAATACATCTGTGTTTTTGCCATGGAGCCATGGTAAGATCTAGTTTCTCTCAGTTTCCCGCCTTACTGAAAATGAAGAGTTTTACCCTCCTGCAAAACAGCAGCCTTGCTGGCATTTCTCTTTGTCCCTGTCCCTCACAGTCTGATGTCTGCCCTGACTGGTTAAACACTACACTCGCAGCTCTTTCCTGACACAGAAGAGTGGAATAATGCTGTAGCCTGTCACAAATTTCAGTAATGGGTTTTTTCTTTTCCCCGCGTCAAACAAAATCATGTTGAAATTTGTTTTCCTTCAGCTGATGTAAGAGATCAGAGGAGTTGTCTGATTTTCCACATAGCACATTTGACATTATCTCTCCCCTGTATCCATCCTCTCACTGGCTTTAATTCCTTTGTTTTCCTCTCTTTTTTCTTCTGTCTTCCCTTTCCTTTCCACTTTCTCTTCATGTTCACTCTTTCTTAATCTCTTACTTGACTGCCTTCACCTTCTCCAGACCTGCTTGTTGGCCCTGTCTGTCTGAGGACATTCCTGAAGTGCTGCTGGCAGTCATTTTCCTGTGGAGACTATAACCATGGGCTTTATTCACTTCTTCCTTCCCCAAAGGTGGACTGCATCTGGCTTGTGTTATTCTCCTTTAAAGATGCCTTGCTGCTGCCATGTGTCAGCATTTCTCCTGGACCATGGTGATTTTTTTGTGCCATGAGCTGAGATGCCACTTCACCAGAGGGTTTACTGTTATTTAACAATGTTAGATTTGACCCAAATTGCTTCTAAGATTTTAGGGATCAGCTGGTGGCTTTGAAGATGTGGATAAATGCTTTGAAGAAAGGAATTATAGTTATGAACAAGTCAGATTTTTGTTAAGTTCTAACCTGATATAATGCAGTCTCCAAAAATGGCCACAGAAAATTGTCTTGTCTTTTCTTGTGTCTGGCCTTCAACGGTTGGAAACAATAGATAGATGGTTAAATAGATAGTTATGCATTACATTTTGTTATGGAGATGGAAAATACAGAGAGAAAAATTTTATCACTGGGATTATTCAGAGCCAGATTTTAGAGGGAAAGACTAGTAATTAGTCTCAGTTTAATCGCTAGTGGGAGATAGTTCACATTACCAAATGATTTGATGTTTCAGCACAAATGACAAACTGTGTTCAGAGAGGTCCAAGACTCTGTCAGCATGGCTGGAGACTAAATCACCTTTCCTCTTTATAGTAGATTGAGTTGTCCTTCCAAATCAGGGTTAAGGTCATTGGCAGGGCAGTCTGAGAATGAGAGCATCTGTCTGAAATATACCTGGACTGTGGATGTATTCAGAAATTCAATTTCTGACGCTGCCAGTCCCTTGACCTTCACAAGCACACAAAGCCTATGAAAAGGCAAAAAAAAAAAAAGGTAAAAAAAAAGCCTTGATATTTTTATTTGACTTCAGCTTCAAACTCCTGAATGGACCATGAAAAGCTGCTGGATATATTACAGAGCCAAAAATAATCATGTGCCATGCAGAAAAGGTACATGCATTTTATCTTAATTCTAGCATAGCTGCTCTGTTTCCTTTCTCCACATGCACACACCCCTCTGCCTGCAAATTATTTCAGGTCCCCTCATGCTCCACTGATGACAGCTAGACATTTTCTAAAGTCCTTGAGCAATCATGCCTTGGAGTAGATACACCGAAATCACCACACCAAATAGAGAAGCGCAGGAGTCCTAAATACACGTTTGAGCATTTCTCCCCACAAGCTGACGTTGGGAGGGATGTTTTGCATATGCTGACGAAGTACAGGCTTCCAAGAGCCTGGGGAACCAGTGTCCCTCGCAGCCGAGCGGCAGTGGCCGGTCCCGGGGGGCTGCAGGGCTCCGGAGGGCGGTGCTCCTGGGGACTACCTGCTTTAGCTCCGCGCAGCAACAGTGAGAGCCATATGTGGAGCTGCAGGAAAACAGATGCTGTTTCTCCATTTGTGAAATCAAGTTGTTGGAAAGTAGTCAGCTTTCCGATGTACGAGGGAGAGCTCATCCGATCAACCTGCAGAGACAGTGTGAGCTTCTTTTTTTTATGAAATATTTGTCAATATTTCCAAATTATTGGTGGATAGAATGATGCAAGAAATAATGGTATGGAAATGATCAGCTGATAAATCACTTTGATAATAGGCAGGTTTTTGATGACCTGTGATACTCATAAACAAAGGGGCTGTGCGAGGTGGATTTTGACTGCCAGATCTGCTTCCAGGCATACATCTCTAGATGTACTGTAGGTTTACTGTAATATCTTGATTTATTATATAACAGACATAACCACCCAGTTCAATTTCTTCTTGACATCAAAACAATAACATTATTCCCCTAGAATAAAATGAAGTGTTGTGTTCTCAGAGCAGCTTCAAACATCTTTGTGTTAAACCCAAAATAAATAGCTTTTCTTTTATTATCAACTGAAAACGTGTGTTATAATAGCAAAATGCATAGTTATTTTTAAAAAAAGTGAATAATCTGAGCTGATATTCTAAATCACTGTAACATAGTGAAACATAATTTTATGTAATTTGTTGTCCTTTAGATACGCAATTTATCTTATCAGAAATGCAAAGATTTAAAGCATCAGCTGGCTCCAGGGTCTCCAGACTGATAAAAGTCATCTTTTCTATTACTCTGGTTAACAGGACAGTTTAAGGTACTAGACACAAATAAAAAAGACTTACTGGAAAATAGCAAGCAAAAGACTAGTGTTCCTTTACCAGGATTATACTCTTTAAGACTCTCTGCCAAGCTCCCTAGGATATTTTGTCAGCATGTTAGGATCCTTCACATTTCTTCGCAGTGTATCTATTTTCCACTGTTCAGACCTATGGGCATCTCTCCTAATTTTAGCATTAAATCTACCTCTTTCCAGCAATATAGCTCTTCTGCTGATTGTATACAGAATTTAAGATATTAGTCACTCAGAATTACATCTTGGATATCTGAAATAGATGGGGTAGGAAGTATGTAATCAAAAGTCAGACTCCAGCTTGAATTTGTGTCAGAAAGCAAAAATTATGCTAAAGTTAACTCAAAAAGATTTAGCTGCATGAACACTTTGTCCATGTCTTTTGAATTTCTTCAATTAAATAAACTGTGTCTCACTGTTGTGATGCGATCCTTGTTAGAGGTAAGGATCACAGCCACACCAGTGCTGACATTTCTGTTCAAACATGGACTCTTTTACAAATCATGAAGGTGCAACAGTTCAGGTTACCCTGCCTTGGCTCCCAACCGACAACATTACACAAATTCTGTAAATTAAGCTAATTCTATGTTAGTGCCTGGTATGAGAATCCTCTAGCACAGTAACAATTTCTATTGAAAGGATAAAGATCATCTTTGCAGCTCCTTCTCCGGAGCTGATCCGAGACCAGTGAGCCTCAAATGCAAATTCTTGCATTCAGTGAGCAAGGAGCTTCTCCCTGAATTGCCTCCTCTAAGCAGCAGTATGTGCACTCTGGGGAGGTCTGTATGGGACTGTGTGTGAGTTTATCTGTTTCTCTCTCTTGAATACACACATGTGCAAACACACCTAGAACTAAACAAAGGTTAATGGCTCTAAGCTGAACAAGGGTAGGTTTACATTAGATGTTAGGAAGAAATTCGCTACTATGAGGGTGGTGAGGCACTGAAACAGGTTGCCCAAAGAAGTTGTGGATGCCCCGTCCCTGGCAGTGTTCAAGGCCAGGTTGGATGGAGCCTTGAGCAACCTGGTTAGTGAAAGGTGTCCCTGTCCAACACAGCTGCAACTCCAGTCGTAAGTTTGGTTACAGAGAGGTCAGGGGAAATGTGAACCAGTCACTTGCAGTGTAAGATACATTTTCCCCTGGACAGTGTTCAGGGCTCACTTAAAAGGCAACCCATCTGTCAGAGTACAGGGCAATTGCAGTCTTTGTAGCTAATTACAAGTCACTTGTAAATGAAATTGTGTCCATCCCAAAAATATATAAAAAAGATTTAAACAATCCCATGAATGAGTCACTATCCTTGTGTGAGACTGAGCTATACAGAGTGGGTAGAACTGGTAAACTCTCAGTCAGAGCACAGCTCTGTGAGCCATCAGTGCCAAGTTACTCCTGAGGATTAACTCTGACTTATAGAAATATTCTTGACCTTGACTAAAACTCTTAGATTTTGTTTCTTATTGTTGCATGTGCATGGGGTTGGTTTTTTTGGTTGTTTTTCTCTTTAACTTTACATCATGTTGGTTTTGGGGTTTTTTTTATCTAACGTGAAATAAAGGAAAAACAGTTTGAATCATGTGTCCTGTTGTGGGGACCAAGTTAATTAAAATCCTGATGTATATATACAGCTGATACTCCTCACCCTAATGAAGAACATTAATTCTAGAACATGTGTGGCTGTAGTCACATTGCTACAAATTACTGGACTCTTTCCTTTATCTGTTTCCAAGAAAGTCTCCCCCGGTTAGTTAGGAAAAAAGAAAAATATGATGCCTTAGTTCTAAGCAGCATAAATTACACGCATCAATCAGAGGAAGCTTAAATTAAAATACACATTTGGCAAACAAATATGAATATGTTGATCTCATCTGTGAATCAAAATGATTTAATGCCAGTACTGACCCCCCACTGATCAACATGAAGGTCACTGCAAACTGCTTGATTCTCATTGAGAAATGTTGTCATGTCTGTTAAAGATGCAGTTTTATACATTCCCTAATGCTCAATCTAATCGGTAATTCCAATGTAGCAGAATTGATTTATTTTAGAAAGAAAATACAGAATTTATTTTTTTTTATTTATGTAATCCAAAACAGATAGCTAAATTAAAATGTTAAAAAAAATACATGTGGTGGATGGGTCTGGGCTGAAGGCTTTCCAATGTGTTTATGATGTTTTCCAATCTAGAGGAATACTATTTGTTAAATAGAATGCTACACCTTTCAGATACCAAGGGATCATAAATCAGTCTTCCCTTATCATCCTGTTCATGCATTCTGGCTATAGGAATAACTAGTTGTTTAACTCAATTATCAGGTGAGATGTGGCTCTGAATGGATAATCCAAGGCCAGTTGGGTTGTCATTGCTCTCCAAAGCTCCCAAGCAAACAGATGAGTAGGTTTTACCAAACTTGAATTAGTCTTTGCCTTTTATAATCACTTTGCCTACACTTAGTACTTTTTTCAATTAGGGATGGAGAAAATCATCCTGGCCTCAGGGTAGATGGAACTGGAATGGAGAAGGGCCACACTGTGGTGGGATGGTACACAAGATCAGGAGCTCCTGATGGGAGCAGAAGCAACAGGGATCCACATCAGAATTCACCCATGGGGACAAAGTCCCCAGTGAGACACAGGGAAAGAGGTCAGTCCAGGAAATATTTCTTCCTGCAACAGACCCAGTGGATAGAATTCATGATGTTTAGATACATTCACACATGTATGGAAATGGGGTTTTCCCATAGGTATGAATGTTTTTACATTGTCGTTTGTGAAAAATTGCACTTTCTAAGTAAACATTTCACACCTCTGTAGCTGGGGACTACAGCAGTGGTGAAAGCCAGCTTCTCTGTTCTGCTGAAAAACAGAGCCCTTTTTTGCTTACAGTGTGAAATTATGACTTTCGATGTCCAAGACTCAACATTTTTCTTTCTTAGATAATCCTTGCCAGTCTCTCTACTTAAAAATTATTTCCATCAGAGGATTTTTGCTATTTTTTCCTTCGTCTATTCCATGTGGAGCAGACACATTCTCCAAGGACGTTCACTAATCAGGTCTTACCTTCTAAAGCTCCCAGCAGCCCATCTATAGTGTGAAAACCTTTCAAAGCATACTCCAATTTAAACTGTCTACTGGGAAAAAGCAGGAAGAGACATCTTAAGAATGCATTTTGACAGGAACAGATCAGATGTTCACTAAAGAGAAAAACAATTTTGAAATTATTGTTCACCTTGAACAAAGCTTAATTCATGAGTTTTTGACATTTGGATGAGAAGAAACAAGAATTCACTCACCTTTTGTTTCATAAAATAAAACCATCAAAAGCACATACTACTGTAACATTAAAGTGCAAAACACAAATGAGCTGTTTCCGTCTTGGGGTTTATTTAGGTCTCACTGGCCCTGATGAAATTCTCAAAGTATTGCAGAACAATGCTTTACTGAGGGATGATATGTTTGTGCTCTTCCTACCACATAAACACACTGTTTAATATAATAAACCATAAAATTATGAGAACTGCAGTTTATCACACATCTTTGATTGCCTTTTCTACCTTCCATTTTCTGTCTTAGGTAGTTTCCTTCCTTGGTCCATCAGTCAAAAATCCCTAAGCAGCCAGATGTAGCTTCTAGTATCAATTGGATATAGAAGTATTTTGCATGTCTTGATACAGAGAGGATTTTGTCACAGCCCTGCACATCTGTACATAGAAGTCAAGCTGGATGGTCCCTGTTCAAGTGAGGCATCTCTGAGTTCTAGGGATTAAAGCCAGTAATGTTTGTTTTGGAAGCTGGAGAGCATTTAACTATGGCTCTCAGGGTGGTGTCTGGCACTTGCTTTTAGACCCAGGCATGTTGGAATAGCAAGCCTCTGAAAACTGGATTGCTAAAAGGCCACTGTAGATACAGCTCAGCAACAAGGAGAGAAAGTAGATACACGATACACATCTGTTCTGCACTTCGAGGCATAAAGACTCTTTTAATAGAGAAATCAAATATGAGAATCCACCTGTTATGACAGAATGAGGTATGGTATTATTGGACTACTCCTCCACACCTCAAGTTACTTCATATTAAAGCCTGCTGAGCCAGGGCAAGTATCATCTTACCTCAGTGCCTCAGAAAATTTCAATGTCCATAAATGCCGACACTTTTGACAAACCTGAAGGTCATGAAGGTTATGTAAAGGAACAATTTCCTTATCTTAGTTTTGATCAAAACCACATATCATAATGCTGTTTCCAGCTCTGTGCCTTCAAAGCCAAAGGTCCCCCATTACCAAGCTGTCAGAAAAAAATTGGACACTGACTATTTGCTAAAAGTCATTCTTTGTTGTCTGTATGGAGGCACTTTGGTTCAAACTAATCCTACCTCTAACCCTGAGGAGTGAGCAAGCCTCACTGTTCAGCAGCATTTATCTGTGTTTGACCTCAAATGAAGTGTGAAGACACAAAACCAACTCTAACAGGACAATGGTGTGAACACGCCCATCTTCTCTGCTGCAGAATTTGCAGAGCCAAGTAGAGAAGCAGAGCTGACAAGCTGTTTTTTTCTTTGAAACTTTATTTTCCTTCTCTGAAGAAGACAGATGACATGAGAAAGCATTCCTGATGCTGGAGCAGAAACTGATGGTACTTCTGCACTCTGTGATGCAGTTTGGTGTGGTCACACACACAACTAAGACAATCTAAAAGATCTGACCACTGAAAATGAGATAATCCTTTGACCACATGCATCAATCCTTTGAACTGCACATGTAGAAACCTGTGGCCTTTGCCACTGCTTACACTTTAACCAGCATCAGTACCAGATCCTTATAGGAATTCTACTGTTGAAGCTTAAGATAAAAGTGCCAGAAGCTAGTGTATAGATGAGGAAAGAAGAGAGAAAAGACAATGGCAAGTCAGTACTGGCTTGTAGATGGGGGAAAATGCTGCTGGTGACTTTGCTTCATTAAATTCTACATTCTGTCAAAAGTAAAACTATTGTAGTGTCAAATATCTCTACCTTTTATCTGCTACAGCATGAAAAAGGAAAAAATCCTTTCCTCCATATCATTTTAGTTTCCTTCAAGAGGTTCTAGTTTATTGTCTTTTTTAGCCAAATTTCAGACTTCTCTTTCAAAGCAAGCTTTTTTATCTTTATTTGCAAGAGGAAGAAGAAAGATAGATTTTATCTGCCACAACATATCAGTTATTTTTTTTGCTGATCAAGTGCATCAAAACATCATACTAAGATCTCTTTACTCAGCAAGTTCACTTTGGGATGAGTTTTGAATGTTTTCTGTTTGCTATCATTCATAGATTTAGTCAAGACGATAAATCCTCACAAAATAAACATTATCACTTGCAACATTGATGGATATTTATTTATCAGTAAAAGGAACATTGCGCTTTTATATATGCAGATTAGCTCCCAAATAATAAACAATTTCCCAGCTATGCAGCTAGAACTGGTTGATCAGTAATAGTTGTATGTGTTTGAGTGAGTTGACCTTCATCTATTGATCAAGGGTAGTTGGCAAGATCTTAAGTAATAACATTCTTGGCTTCACACATCACTTTCATATTGATAGGGTGGAATTGTTTCTGAGTCCAATACTTATCTGCTGGTGAAATACGGGAACATATGAGTCTAGTCAGTCACACCCAAAATATTGTGGAAGCTAGAAGCAACATATGTACTTCCTCGAATTTCTCCCACTGGTATGGAGCATTTGGAAATGCAGCGACTCTTTGGAGAGGCGCTTCCTCAGTATCTATCTAGTGTGTGGCATCCTCTGTTACAATCTGGAAATTGCTTAAACCGTTGTGGAAAATCAGCTGGTTCAGCGACAACACAAAACAAAATGAGTGTCCCAGTTAAAGCTTCATTCCCAAGCCTTTAAAAATGTCTCTGTTAACTCTTTGAAGGCAAAATGAACTCATCTTCCTAAATGCCTTAAAAAGAAGGAAGTAGGACCACTCTTCCCTTGGGGTGCAAATGTATCCTGCTAACAAGGGTTAGTCATCTTCTGCCACCTTCCTTCTCAAACAGACTGTTCTGTAGAGTGGTTTTTGTGCATTGCTGGGGAATAAACAAGCCTTCAGCATCCCACCTGGCACCCACACTGGGTGGTGGAAGAGAAAGTATTGCTCACTGTAGTCAACTTCTTCCCCCTTCCCATCTTTTAGCAGAAGAACATCACTGTCCTTCTTTAAATTATATAGAAAATAATTTTTATTTGTTCCAATCTCTCACTGAATACAAATCAGGGTAAATAGCTTTGAAATGGCTCTACAGCTAAGAACTATTATCTATGTGTTTTGATCAGTTTTAACAGCAATGGTCTATAGACCTCAATTTCCTGTTCTGAGGTGCTAAAACCTATGAAAATAAACTCCAAGGCTTAGTAAGCATCCTTTAATCAAATAAAATTGTCAGTATGAATCTACCTATGCTAGCATAACCTTATAAAAAATGTTTGATAGTAGCTTTTTGCGCCGTGAAACCTAAAACTGCAGTACACTACAAATTTTGCAGGATAAATTTGATACATCAGTGATGCTTTGTGGGTTTTTTCCTTATTTACACCCTTTTTCTTCCTTTCTATCTGTTTTACAGTGTTTTCTCATCCTTCTCTGTGTAATCCTCACCATTTTAATTATCTGTCTGTTTTATAAAATCGTGTCTAATTAGAAAATTTTAAATTCCTCATTACAGCCCATTCTCATGCAGAACTTGAAATAGGAATGATTATGAACTGTTCTAATAAGCACCAGCTTTGCACTCTTTAAAAGACTGGAATTGTTGTTTATATCTGCATGCACATTAGTTTACCTCAAGATGTGTTAGATTACATTAATTATCTTTGCATCTGCAACAGAGAACATTAATGATCGATGCCAACCTCATTCCTCTGAACTTTTGAAAAGTTTTGTTGTTTTTTTTCTTCTTGACAATGTGTATTTACGATACAGGGAAATTTAAGAGGGATGGACAGAACTTGCTGCTGGAACCTGCAAGACCACTGTGTTTCATTGAGCTGCAGACTAATTGTAAATACCTTTATCTTTTTAAGATGTTGGTGAAAAATTCTGATTTTGCAACTAGCTGTACTTTTATATCACTTCAATTCTGATCTGTGTCAAAAGCAGGCAGATTTATTGCAGCAGTGTCCCCATGTGGACTTCTACCAAAACAAATGTGACCAACTGAATTTTGGCTCCAGTTTTGATGCAAACAAATCCTTGCTAAGCAAAATACAAATAAATGGTTTTAATAGTTTTTAACCAAAGTGATTTAAGCAGGAATTTAGAGAAAATAACTGTCAACCAGTATCTGGAATTAGCTTTCTGGAGCCTCTGCTCAGTCCCTGCCTGCTTAGTTCAGGCTGTACAAATCCCTATAGCTGCTGTTCTCAGAGGTAGAATGTCTTATATACACAGACCGGGCATCCCAGCTCACCTAGGGACATGGTTTTCACAGTCCTCTAAGGCTGGCCAAGTGCACAGAGAATTCAATATTAAGTGGTCAAACTCCAGCTCCTTAGCACTTGGCGTAAGTTTATAAACAGACTCAAGACCCAAGTGAATAAATTTGCTTTATGGCTCACGAGAGTAATTACATCTTTTCAGGTCTTCTAGCCTATGGCCAGAAACAAAGATACTGGGCCAAGCTGTCAAATTATTTTTGTTTTCTATTGTTGGGCATTTTCATGGCAAAATTTTTATATTGCAGATTGAACCAGTACTGATCATCCCCTTGAAATCAATGGGATAAGTTACAAAGGAACTTGCAGCTTATAGGATCCAAGAGCATAGCAATTGAAACCCTAGTTAGCACTGAAGAACTTATTCAAATCATTTTACTGTATTTGCTTTTTTGTGAAAGTCTGCATTCAGACTGTAATTCCACAACATTTATTTGCTATTCAAAGCAATTTGATGAATAATTCTGTAATAATTTGTCTCAGCTTATTGTGAATATTCAGGATTTGAAACATGAACTGTGATTGCTCTCCTAAATCAAATGCCGCTTTACTATTCCTTCAGTGAATGACAGTCTTAGAATCGAGTGAATGACTGGGGGAAAAAGAAAGGGAAAAAAGAGAATTAAACTTGAATATTATCCAGAATTTGCATAAATTAACTCTTATGGTGGGCACTCCTGCCATGACAAAGCAAGCTCATTTATGAGAAGCAAGCGTAACTGGCAGGCAGGCATATTGTTAAAACACATTTGTTCAGCAATAGCGTATGCAACCTGGAATTATACTTTTTATTTATTAGCTGTGCTAAAGCCTAAAATTTGGTGGGAAACAAAAAGGGGAAAAGACAAGGAACAGGTCTGACGAGGCATTAAAAAAAACATTCTTGAAAAGGAATCCTCTGTACAGTTAAAATCAGTTTAGGTATTCCCCTCAGGCTCTGGAAAACAAACATTACAACATTGCACTCAGGAATTTCAGCGTTTTATGCAAACGCAGACATATACACACATGCTAAATGCAGTGACCTCAGAGGCAGAGGCTCCTGTTTGAAGGCTGATTTCTACCTCCTGTTTTGTTAAATTTCTAATTCCTGCATGCTTCTGCAGCAAGCCCTCCGCTATTTTCTGGATGAGTGAAAACTACAGCTTGGCTTGGCTCTTTTGAGTTTGGTCTGTGAGCTGTGGTGATGTGCTGATGCTTGAGCGTGCAGCTGACACCTCTGCAGCCCCAGAGGCAGAGGTGCTTCTCCTGGGTGGGCACCAGGCTCAGATGAGCCTCCCACCACCCTTTGCCCTGGGGAGGAATCAAACTGCATCTGTTTGTCCTTGAACATTTCTGAGCTGCATCAAAGAAGCATGATTTGGTGTTTTTACTCTGGCTGGATGTCAGGTACCCACCAAAGGTGCTCTGTCACCCCCCTCCTCAGCTGGACAGGTGGGAGAAAATATAACAAAAGGCTCATGAGTTGAGATAAGGGCAGGGAGAGATCACTCACTGTTTACTGGCATGGGCAAAACAGACTTGACTTGGGGAAATAAATTGAACTTATTACGAATCAAAATCAAAGCAGGGAAATGAGAATTAAAACACACCTTAAAAACACCTACACATGACCAGCACATCGAGGGAGATGATTATCCCCCTCTATTCTGCTCTTGGAAGACCCCACTTGGAGTACTCTGTCCAGCTCTGGGGCAACCAACATAAGAAGGATGTGGACTTGTAAGAGCAAGTTCAGAGAAGGGCCATGAAGATGAGCAGGGGCATGGAACACCTCTCTTATGAGGACAGGCTGAGAGAGTTGGGGCTGTTCAGCCTGGAGAAGAAGAGGCTCTGGGGAGATTTTCTAGCACCATCCAGTACCTAAAAGGACTACGAGACATCTGGAGAAGGACATTTTACAAGAGTATGTAGTGATAGGACAACAGGAAATGGCTTTAAACTGACAAAGGGTAGGTTTATATTAGGAAAAAAATCTTGCTTTTGAGGGTTTTGAATATACACAGGGGGGTTTAGAGGAGATCCTGGGTGTCAGGACTTCCCATGGAAGCCGATGAGACCAGAGTTGTGCAAAACGTGCTGCAGACTGGATGTGGCCCAGGACTGTTTGCACACAAAGCTTCATATGCTTTCAGAGCACATTAAGGCAAACAGCCTTCTCACAGTTTAGATGTGATTTACGGTCAAAATGATGTGAGCCACAGAAAAGGTATGACCAGGTAGCAAGTCCCTGCAGCAAACCGGTGACTCTGGGACTGCTGAGGACACAGAGACTGAAGAACATCTCTGACAGCCTTTAAAATGTGTTACATGATGGTGCTTGTGACCCTGCCTTTGCCCCAGGCTATGCTATAGCTGCTAGAATTTCAAATCTCTTTCAGTGAGTGGTATCTGGGCAAAGAAAAGAAATAAATAGGTTTGGACATTATACATTTTCCATTTGGGGAAAGTTAACTTTCCACAACTTTTTTCCCCTTGCTTTATTTTATTTCTTTTCCTTTCTAATATTTGAAAGCCTTATTTTTTCACATTTAAAAAGTCATGTGATTACTGGTATCTGAGGTTATAGAATCCCAATGGCTTAAAATGGCTTTGTCTGTACCACTTTGTCATCGAGGCCTGATAATAGTCAAATATTTCAAGTTTTCACACAAAAAAAATATGGGCATCGACATTTTCTGAGCATATTTTATTAAGACCAAAACTGACTTTGAAATTGACGGCCAAAATTTTTCTGTTAAAAGCTGGAAGAGTGACACAACCAACATGATGGTATGATGGGAGCACAGAATATCTTGTACCGTGCTCTGCTTTAATCCCATTCCTTTTGTCCACACCTTTGGGTTTTGTAACATTAAGTGTTCTTGTTAGATGTGTGTGGAGAGGGGGCAGGAGGGTGGAAAGAGTGTTTTTTTCATTTTAACAATAATATCCTTCTTCCATAAAAGATATGAAGCAGAAGACTGAACAGAAAATCTAGCTATTTTATTGCCCCAAGGCATTATTCATTTTCCTGACACATTATGTTTTTAATTAAAATTGCACATGAGTTAATTAAAATGTTCATTCAGCTTTTTTTTTTTTTTTCCTTGCATGGGTGCCTTGTTACTCTCCTAGCATTTTAGTAGAAGGCCGTTACATTTCAACAAACTGCAGGCTTTATCAGCTCAGACTTCTACTGACAGACTGTCATGTTCTCTACACCTTTTTATCTCAGATGTTCTAATTTTTTTAAGTACCTTCTCTAGTCTGGGGGCTGGTTGGTTGGCTTTTTATAAAAAAATGTTATTATTATTATTATTCTGCTACCAGCACCTTCCACTAGTGGTTTGAGCTCAGGTTTATTAAGGAGACATTGTCAGGAATGGGCAGGAAGGTTTCACAAATAGGGGTCACTGACGTGTTATCCCACAGGAACCGGTGAACATTGTCAAAGCTCACTCTTATGGAAACTGCTCAGATTAACCTGCAACACAAGTGCACAGCAATACCAGTGCACAGCAACTTGGGAGCAACACTAAAGAAAAGGAGCATTCAAGGAAAGTAATCTCCAGGATCCTGCAGACACCTTGTTTATACTGAAGTATGTGGAATCCTTCAGATTTATGGATGACAGATACTGAATTTTTGATCGCTAGTTTGGAAAAAAGAAATTCAAGAAGATAGGCACAGACTTTTGTCCATCTTGTCTGGTCTTAAACTCTATTTTTAAAAGGTATAGCAGGATTTAAACAGTTTGAGAAGTGTTTCTTTTTAGCTGAAAGTGTACTTGGTGGTATGTCAGGAAGGGCAAGAGAGGTTTCTTAGGCTGTGGACTAGTAAAAACTGCTTTACTCAATTTTCAAGAAACCTGTTTCTACACTTAAAATTCCCAAGCCATGAGTGGAAGTCTGCACTGCTTCCTTTTTTGCTGGCTACACAGCGTGTTGAAATGCACTTATTTCCCCCAAGCACCACCAGAGCTGACTTTGGGAATGGAGCCAGTTGTAGGAAGAGTTCTCTGTCCCAGGTGTCAACCAGCTCCTAGAAAGGAACAGATTTCACAGATGGATCATCTCTGCTTTCCACAGAGGTTGTAAACTTACGTGGTGCACTTGTTAAATTTATCCTTATTGAGCGTCGCAAGTTAGAAATGCATACAAGGCCAATAAACTACAGCAGGGGTAAAAGGTAGAAAGCGTGTCAAACAAATGTTTTCTGAAGAGGTTTCAGCAAGCTGTTATGCCTTTGGTGAAGTCTTCAAAGCCTGCAGAAACACATCGATGTTTGTAACGAACATCTTGCGTCCTGGCTGCAGCACCGGCACGTGCCTGGACAAAACAGAGCTTTTGAGCAAAGATTTGTGTTGTGTGTAAGTGCCATGCACGCCTTCTAACAGCAACACTGAAGCCAAGTTTGAAAATCAGACCTCAAAACAACAGCTCCCATAACTCAAATAGAGAAGGAGGGATGGGCTGAGGGGTTCAAACTTTGGGCGCAGCTAATATGCATTAGTGCCATTTGCTTTTTTCACACAGCATGAGTTAAGGACAGGCTGTCAGCTGTAACTTTGAGCTTCCTGGATGCTGTCAGCTCATTTCACAACCTTCATATTACTGAAGTGGAGCTTTTTACATTTTATTCTTTGACTTCTTGTTGTATCTTCATAAGAATAATGTGATTTCGGGGGAAGTGTTGAAAGGTTTGAATGTGGTAACTAAACATTTACAAAAGATCTTTAGCCTGAAATATGTAAATATATTTCTCTCAATGGTTCAGATAGCAGTGTTTAATTTTGCAGAAAAATTGCAAAGGGTTTTTTTTTTTTTTATACTGAATTTATGCTCTGATGAAAAGCCCTTCACTTCAGGAAGTAGAAGAAATTATTTATTTTTAAAACTCTCTTAATATGGCATCTTAGATATCTTGAAAAGGGTGTGAAAGATAAGGTTACCAGTCAGGAATAATGTTTTACAACATCATTACCCTGATATCACCCAAAGCAGCTTTCTTTGAATCATATCATTTGGTATATATCTATATTTTGATTCAAATAATACCCTCCTTGGTCATGCTAATATTGCCGTGTGATATTTACTTAGGCATCAAGAACAACTTCACTGAAACTCAGCAAAAAACCCCTTTTGTTTTCTAAAAGGTCCTTTAGTTTAAAACATACCTTGATATTTCATTTGTTGTAAGACTATACTTAGTTCACAGCTTATTAAAAATTTTCTCCTTTATTACTTTACATAATCTACACATTGAGTAGAAAAAAACCCCAAAAGGCACAGACATGAGAAACCTTGAATACTCTCTGGAGTTCTGGGCCCCATGATTTACAAAGGATGTGAGGGTCCTTGAATGAGTCCAGAGGAGGTCAACAAAGCTGGTGTGAGGATTGAAGGGCTGTGAGGAGCAGTTGAGACTTTGGGTTTATCAACTTTGGAGGAAAAAAGGAGGCTGAGGGGTGTTCTCATTGCTCTCTGCAGCTTCCTGAAGAGGAGAAGTGAAGAGCGGGGTGTGAATCCTTTCTCCCTGCACCCAGTGACAGAACACATGGGAACGGTTCAAAGCTGCACATGGGGAGGTTCAGATTGGACACTGGAAGCATTTCTTTACTGGGAGGGTGGTCAGACATCGGAACAGGCTTCCTAAGGAGGCGGTCAATGCCCCAAGTCTATCTTCTTGGCATTTCCATTTTCCACTACTTTCTGACTTGTGCAGTAGGGGTTTTTTTCTTTCCTGTCTCTGTTTCCTACTTTTACTGCAGTCTTCTGGTCCTAGTAAATCCCTAGCCCTTCACAGACCAAGTGCCTGTCCCTACCACAGACACCTGTGTGAAATTCTTACAAATTTGTGGCAATAAAATTCAAACATTCGTGAAGTTGCATCAGTTTTACTAAATCGTTCATTTAGGAATGTTAAAATTTTGTAAAGGTATACTGGAGCAAATGGAAGTATTTTTCTTCAGCATTTTTAAACATAAATTTGAGTTTGTGAGTTTGTAATAATTAGTTCTTGGTTTAAAATTTTCTTTAACACCACTGAAAACAAAGGTTTTATCCCATAATTTTTTAACAGTTCATCATGTTAACAACATTTCAAAAACACTGGTTTTGAAATGGCCTGGAACATTTTCCCAACATTTTAAAAGGACTCTAAAATGAAAAAAAAATTCCTTTTTCTTCTTATTTTTACACCCTGTAATCTGGGTACCTTGAACTTCCCACACAGCATCAACCTTTTGTGCTTTCATGTAGGAAAAGTCAACATTTAATCATAAAAGAGTTTGAGAGTCTATATTAGGAATACAATCTAACTTGGTAGCTGCTGTTTGAGATCCTGCACGCTATGAATTTCATACAGTAGAAATTAAAATCTGGTATAATTTCATGACCCATATCACCTTCTTTCTCACAGATTCCAACTGTGTGAAGTTATTTCCATAAAGAAATGTGGGGATATTGTAGGAAGCAAACTGGATTTACCAACAGTTCAAAGCTGTGGTGAATATTACATTTAAAGCCAACTCCTCTTATTATAGATACGTTTAACACTTCCTGAAAATTCCCTTCAAAAAAGTAACAGTAATTTTCATCAGCTCTGGGAAAAGAGTCATCAAGTATCTCCAGGTGTAATGTATTTTTAGTAGAACCACCCAAACTGTTAGCCGCAGTTGTGAACTCTGCTGAGGAAGTCTCTCGGCGCTGTGGTGGCAAGCTATCTGCCCACAGGCAGTTTAAGTGCTCCAGATAGAGGTGCAAGACCTTAAAAAAAAAATCTAAAGCCATGCCATAAACAGGAAGCATTTTTAAAAATAATTTTCCCCAGTTTGGAAAAGGATGGAATAATAGAAAGAGAAACAAACTGTTCTGAGAAAGGAGCAGCCTGAGGAGACCGGCTTTGCTGCAGGTCGTTGATGCCCCCCTGCTCTAGCCCTCATTTTCTCACGTAGGCACTTACCTAATTCTGGCCCTGCAGAAGCCCCTTGGCTTTTTTCTGCTCACGCTCTGCCTCCCTCACTCCCTTTATGCTTTCCTAGCAATTCCCAGGAAGTTGATTTCCAATAATCACCTAATTTCCTGCATGAAGCAGCACAGGATGCCCCAAGACTCCCATCATCTTGCATGACCACTTTTAGCATGCTCAGACTTGTAAAGTCCTGCTGCTCTCTGCCCTTGTAGACACAAAGGTTAACAGAGACTGAGCAACTTTTCTTAATTGTCAAACTCCAGCCATTTAATTCCTGAGACCGGGGAAAGAGAATTTCCAAGAGGGATGTTAACAGCCCTCACATTTTCCCCCATTAAGGGGCAGATCTGAGATGAGAAGAAACTCCAGACTGGCTCCAAAAGCTGAGCTCTGTCAGAATGGATTCCTTTCACAGAAAGTTTCCTCACATAGAAGCATAGGAGAACAAGCAAGTAAACAAACAAAACTCCAGCCACCTTGGACACATTTCCTGCATGCTCACAGATCATCCTGCCTAAGCACAGCAGTACTGACGGCCCCTGGCCAGGCCACGGCAACACCGTCCAGACCTCCTGGAAATGCAGCAGGTGGTAACCTCTGCAAGGAAGATAAAGACTTGGAAATGGCAGTGATTTGTACCCTATGGAGATAACGCAGAGTCACTGCTAAGAATGAATTTGGGGTTTTCTTTATTTGTTCACTCAGCTTGAGTAAAGCCATTTGGGGAGCTTTTTGTTTGTTTTTTTTCTTTTCATTGCTTTCATCCATGTACATCATTCAAAACTAAAACCTTGCTACGAATGAAAATATGGAGCTGAAAGCCCTTTTTCTTCCTGTGCACAGAGTGACAGATCCACTGTGCAGACTTGCAGCTATCTCTACCTATATGAAGATGCAGCAGGACCAAAGGACAGCTGTCACCCCTTAAACTCTCAAGCTGGCAGTACAAATGGGTTTGCTTCTATACTCAGAGAATTTGGGGTTTCTATGCATGTATTTTTAGCTTTTAACTTCTCAATAAATGTGGATGGTCTCAGACAAGTAGAGAAAAAAGACAATAAAATGTCTGTTTTGCTGTTCCAGATTTCACTATGTATTATTTTAAGGCCTCTGCTGCATTTCTTACTCCCATTTATCCCCCCGACTCTCATCAGTAGGTGTGGATAGCAGGTTTACTTACTGACTTGCCAGTTGTATATGTTCAACAGCTCTAACTCAATGACATCACTTATTAGGGAGATAAATGAGAGCAATTAAGCATCATGGCCATAACTGGTGAAACTTTCTGCAATGAGAGCATTATTAAAATGACAGAGTGCTTGTCTGTGCCTACCCAAGGTGTATGATTTGGCCTCTCTCCTTTGCCTGGTGGAGTGACCCCCAGCAGCACACCTCACGTGCATTGTTTCAATGGGGCTATATACAACCTCTCATGTAAACTGGCAATGTATATTGATTGATGCCCATTTCATTTTTAAGAGCCATCTTCTTCTTTGTTACTTAAACAGGACAGCTGATCAACATTACACTTTAGTTCATGTTTGTTAAACTACTCGCTTAAATAACCTCCTCAGATGCTGATAAATGGCACCTTCACAAAGAATAGATGTTACTTTTTTGCATAATATACTGGTGTTTAAGGCTTTTTATAGTATATCATACACACAGCCTTGCTCTGTCATTCAAAACCCAAATGACGTTTTACTAAATGTTTCTTTCCATTCCTGTCTGGCTAATGTTTCCTATAATTTTTAATACTAGATTTGGGGGAAGGAGGGAAATTGCCATGAGGAGTGGAAACTCCATTTTGAAAACAAAAAAACTAGGTTTCAAATAAGAACTTGTTTCCCTTAAAAAATTCAGTTCTCTGTTTTGGGCAGAAATGTGCCTATAAAAAGCTGGAAAAATAAGACCATTGCAGGAAAAAGAAACAAGTAGGTAGGAGTAATACGTGGAGAGACATAAAGATGGTCAAATACAGTCTGAAGAAGCACAAAAAAAAAAAAACAAACACAAAACCAAAAAAAACCACCAAAAAACAGAGAGAGGAAAAAACCTAAACCTAAAACAATTGTGATGCAATGAGAAAACACGAACTAGACAGGGTGCTCCTCCAGACTTCCCCCAGTAGCACCAGGATATAGGACTGAGCAGCCTTACCAGTTTGGGGAATCCCTGCCTCTCCTGCCTTCCTGCAGAAGGGATGTGATCTGTATCTCCACGGCAGAAAAACCCCACCACCTCTCAGGGGAGATGATCCCAGCATGGGACCCCCATAGGGTTTCTTGGGAGTCCTTGGCTGCAGACACACTCTACATGTATGGAGTGCACACAAAATGCACATAGATGAAGCAGCTGTGATGGCAAATCCTTGCCCTTTTTAAATGTCATAAAGTAAACGTATTGCACAGGCTGTGATGTGGCTGGCAAGCAAATGAAGATGATGTCCCTCTACTCCTGGATCCAAATGCTTCATTTTATAGAGCGCATGATTTACCTGTGGTTTGTATCATAGCACACACTGCCCAGAGCACAGTGCCCAGAAGCCTGTTTCCAACACAGCTCCACCGCCAGGAACATCAGGGAGGGCGAAATGGGAGCCAGGAGCAGTGGGGTAGTGCAGGCTGAGGCCAGCTGCACCCTGGCCCCCAAGAGCTGCCTGGGAGAGGAAACCTGAAGCAAAGCACCACTTCTGAGGACTCTCTTTTGGGTATATGAGGAGGGATACAACCCTGGGGTCAAAAAACAGAGGAGCAAAAGAGGCAAATCGAGGCTGGATTTGGAAACCAGACAGGTACCTACCTTGGAAAGATTTTGCAGATACGTTAAGCTGAATTTAGAGCAGCCGTCTTCTTCCTCTGAATTGTTGTTCTGTTTTCTAGATGTCATCCTGTCGAGGATGCTATCCATGTTTACCATATGATGCTATAAAAATGCAGAACCCCATAATATGTATCTTTATTGTTTCTGGCACGAGATGATACACTGGAAAAAATGTATACTTCAATGAAAGCAAATATACATGTTCTGTGTTTCCCCGAGAGTATCTGTGTTTTTTAAACCAGCCTCTGGCATGCAGTGAAATCAGTGTAGTTGTGTCATAGATTAACAGAATAATAAAGAAAAGACCATCCTTTTAGGGAGAAGTTGAGCATATATATTAAGTTTGTAAGAAAGTTGCCACCTGTTTACTTCTATCGTACCCTTTAACCTTGGATGGTGCCTGTTACATCTCACTTGACCTGCACTATAGATGAGTTCCTACTCCCCAAAGACTGATGGAATTTCCGCTCTCACCTGTGGAAAAGTTGAATATAGATATATAGATGCTACATGATAGATACTGCACTAAGTGCCCAGCTTTAAAATGGCACAGTATATAATGGGACAGTTTTTCATATAGACATCCTTCAGCTGAAGGTTTCATTCTTATTGCTATGAAAGGAAAAAAATGTTTGGGTTATTCTCTTTCAGAAACAGGTTGATAATGCAGGCACAGAGTAGGATGGTCTCACAACAAGTTATAGCACAGGTTATTTCACAGGGAGTTTATTCAATAACAAAATTTGGTATGTTGGTACCAAGCCATCACTTTATCACATATATTTCTCTATAGAGTTAGAATTCACCCTGTACATTCAAAATTCGTCCTGCACAGTGAATAGATTTTTAATAAAAGATTTAAAATAAATCTTATATTTTCTCAGGAGAAATGAAGAGAGGTGGGTGCCACATTTTCCATTTCACCTCCATCCTTGTGCGTTTTGATGTAAGGCAGCAGAATGCCTGCTACTATTTAATTAAACAGGAATCTGGATTAGCTCCAGCTGTGGACCATGTAATCAGGGCTTGTGAGTGTGTTCAAAAAGGGGTGTTTTCCCTGGCTCATATTTCATTCCTGCATGGAAATCTGCTCTCACTCAAACCTGTCCACACGCTGCAGTAAATGATTTTCCCTCCCTTCTGAATCATACACTTAGGCACCCCCCACTACAATTCTTTGAAAAGAAACAAAAAGGCACAAACAGCTTGACTGGTCCACTTACACTAAGTACTATTTAATTATGAGAGGCTTTGCTTGTTCATGTATAAATCTACCATTTATTCAAGTTTATACCGTAATGGCTGTAAGATCTATTAAATTGTTTTGTGCAGATTTATGTTATTCTCTCCAGATGATGACAATTTAATTGTTGTTGCCCATGGCTTAAGATGAGCTCAATGCTCAGAAGTGAATTTACCTTTCCTTAAACACGCATATCACCATCATGAATGACAAGCACACTTTAAATTCTTGCTACTTCTCTAAATACTTTTGCTACCATTCAAAATGATAAATTATATATAAAATAAAGATGATAAGTCTGCCTGAAGCCACAAATCTTTTTTTTATCCTAATAGAAGAAAATTATCACAAACCCATATATACATTTTGTGGAGAGTCTACCCCATCCATGAACATCTATGTGTTCAAGTCTGAATATGAGTGTGCAACAGTGCAAATGTGTGTATAAATTCATGAACTGGCACATCCATGAGAATTTGTGATCATATTTTATTTTCAATAGTCTTTTCTGAGTATGCTCTTTGCCTCTTTAGATGTCATCATTGATCTATGGTGGTGCTTTTGACAGAGTATGTCTCAACCAACAGAAAAGACAATTGTCAAAGAGATGTTGCTCATTGTTCATTTCCATAGGCTGGACATCTTTTTGTGGTAATTTGATATGGCAAGTTTTCTCAAGCTATCAGCAGAGATTCAGACTACAGATGATAATGAAAACTAAATCAGAGTTCATCATGCATAAAAGATTCTGAAACTTTGAATTTTTTAAATTTTGTAGCTTGTGTGGAGGTTACAGATGGGTAAACTCAAAAACGCTTGGCTTTACCACAATATTAGATTTGCTGGCCAAACATCACCTGCCAAAACAAACTAGAAATAAATAGCTCTCCATTTTCAGCAGAACAGAGCCATTTTCCCTCCCTTTTTTATTTCTATTTTAGTCTTTCTTCCAATCCATCAGCATGAAAAGACTGTTGAACGAAATTCTGGAAAATACATCCAAATATTTTAGACTTTCTGATAAATTTCCTCAAGGACATTGTAAATGGCAATTTTGATCACCACAGATCGCATATTTGAGATATACAGAGTCGTATAGGGACATATAGTTGCATGTGGCAGGATGGTTCTTTGTCTGCCATAATGTCTCATGGTTGATCTCTGGGGAAAGTGAAATTTTAGATCTCACTTTCTTTCTGTTCCTATTATTTTTTAAAAAATTGAAGAAGCAAAATTACTCTGTATTTTCTTTTTTGTCTTCAGGATGTTATCTAATTAATTTTCTGATGGTGTTCTTCACTGCTTTTCCACCTACCCTTCATGCCAGTCCTTACAAAAAAACTAGTATTACAGTACTTGTCTTTATAACGTTTCTCGTCAAGACAGTGGGTGAGGAAGTTTTAATGTCAGTCCTAGAATCTGCTCTGATGAGATTCTAATTAAGTTGCCAGTATAGAGAAAATTAGAAAATCACAGCGGTTTAAAGCTTAACCTTCAAGGAAGCTTGAGCAGATATGAATAACGTTATTTCTGAAAGATGGCGCGAGTGCAGTTGCGGGGCTAATGTGAAGCGATGCATGTTCAGGACATCATCTTTCCACACTGTTAAGTGGAACAAGTCATAGTGCAAGTGTATGTTTAAGTCCTTGAGGATATAAGATATACTCTTATTCTTGAAGAAAATGGTGATGACGAAGGCAGTTTAAATGAAATCATATAATCAAAAGTACTCTCTGTACTTTTTATTTCTGTCTCTGATCCAGGTCATCGTTTGACTGTACCTACATAATTTCACTGTTACCAACTCTCACCTGCCATAAACAACAAGACAAGCTTGTATGACACCTGAATTTTTGCAGCAAACTCCAATTTATGATTACATGTATATCCAATTTCTCTTTCTGGATGGAGAGCTGTTTGTCTCAGATTTTATATCATGTTCGCCGTTCTAATATTTAATTGCATATACATGTGATGCAGCAACTACATATATGCTTACATTCCACTCATTTGTAGATCAGGAAAGCAAACTTGAGGTGAAAAACTTCTCATCCACATTTTTATGTACTATCCTTTTATCCGTCTTGTGAGTGAATAAACACTGGGACTGCTCTGCAGATATACTTCAGCAATTACTTGCAGCTTTAACAACATTCCAGATTTTTGCCTCGACCTCTGTTTTTAATACTGCCATGGTTTTCAGCCACAAAGACAGCACAAGTCAGCCAGGCAATCTCGTGACAAACTCCACTAAGGACTTCACAGTTAACAAAACAATGAATGAAACATCATTCTGGCACACAGAACAGCTTTCTGCTGTCTTCTGCCGCCTTTGCTTTTTTTTTCCCCAAGTGGAAAAGCAACTTCAAAAACAAGGTGCTGTCATTTTAGCAAAGGAGAATTAGGACTGTGAAAGGATGAAGTGTCCTTGCACAGAAAGACTGCAGCTAAAATTGTATCAATATTCCTGTTATAAACTGATAAACACAGAGCTCCGTGAGGTCAAGTTGTACATGCTTGAGCTGACATGCCAATCTGCCAGCAGTCATATGGTTCTCATATGGCGACACGCCACAGATGCCAGGAAAATGTGAGAAGTTTCTGGCTCATTTCATTTCACTCTCCTGAATGCCATGTTTGCCTGCACACACACACACAGACACACACACACACACATACACACACAGAGAGTAGATTTTCTATTTTAAATAGAGTTATTATAGCCCGTGTATTCCCATTTTCTTAAAGGATTTGCAATAACACACCCAAACTGATTCCTGAGACTTCATAGCAAGACTTGTCTTGGAAATGAGAGCAGGTTTGTTGGTTTTTTTTTTTTTGCAAGCCTTCAAAACACTCCCCTAGCCATTTTTAAATGACATCAAAAGACGGAATTAGAAAAAGAGACAGACAAGATAACAACACATCATATGTGAATGCATTTTGCACTCCTTTAATATACATTTAGGGAAAGGAATATGAAAAGTTTTAGTTGTCTCGGAATGAGACTTCTTCCAGTCTCTAACAACATTAAAACAGCTCTTATTAATGCTTGAACAGCGGCAAGTATTTCTTTCTTTGGTTCTGTTTCTTCAATGTGCACTTTTGTATCAACAATATAATGCCTCTGTCACGTGGACTGACATGATAGTACATTAACAATTGTCTATATTCATATTTGGTAAACAGACCACAATTATTCATTGAGTATATAATGCACAATTTACAAATTGTTGAAATATGTATTTCCACATCAGACCATCTTTCAAGCTTTTACAGTCTTTTGTGTCAGGTTCAATTGTCTTCAAGAGGAATTGTTTTCCTTTTCTTTCTTTTAAACTGTTACTAAAGGGAAAAGGCTGAGACAAATATAACTGCAGTCATTTTTAATGAAAAGACTTTCTTCTATGACTGAGAGCGTACACATCACCCTTGCCTCACCAGATCCAGATACTGTGATTTTAAATGAACTTACTTCAAATTCTTAATGCAAAACCATAAACTGGTTTTAGGCTTAAAACATGAAAAAGAAAAAATGCACAATGTGTGTGTGTGTATGTCTGTGTGTGTGCATGTGCATATGCACACGCGTGCACACACCCATGCAACTGTACAAGATGTGATTTCTCCATGCAACTGTACAAGATGTGATTTCTCCATCTAACTGTACAAGTGGTGATTTCTCCATGCAGGACCAAGTTTGAAGTTAACTCACCTCCGGCACCTCACTTACCTTTGGTCAGAAATCTCTTTCTTCACGAACATTAAAAGTACCGCATTTCTGGAAGCTTCAAATGCTTGAGATGAATCTACAGGAAAATAATTGTTTCTTTTCTGTTATTAACATTTACCTCCTTAGGATCACACTTTATAAAACCTTGAGATAAGAACACTGAATCAGGAGCAAGCAGTAACTTTCTCATGTATAAAAAAGGTAGGATTTGGTGTTATCAGCTCCTGAATTCATAAAACCAGGAATACAAAATAACTGAATTCTCTGTGCTGTGAAGATGTGCACATTTCATTAACAAACATTTAGATTCTCTTAGTTTTACTTCCATTTACACATCACTTGTAAATCAAGGGAGAAAGGTCAGCTCAGACAGTAGCCCACCTTGGAGAAAAACCACGTTTAGGTCCTTGCTTAGCCTAAAGTTTCCTGCACAATCCTGTTCCTAAGTCTTTCATTAAGGTACTGCCCCGCCATCCCCTTCCCCAAATCTGTTAAGGTTTTGCACTTGACCTCTAAATGTAGGGAACCAGGAATGCTTCTGATCTGTGTGTTCAAATGAATGTCCTGTCTACATCCTGATGATGGAGAAATGCTCATATTGCTGTCTCCAGCACCCTAAGTTTCACAGAAAAGTGAGGGCAGCTGCCCTCACAGTGAGAGCACGGTTGGGCTTTGGTGTGGTCCCACATCTTGCCAACAGGGAGTCCATGACCTCAAGAGAGGCCATGCCAGAGGTCTAAGTACACACACCAGTGTATCAGCTCCTCACATGCCTTACAAGGATGCTCAGACAAAAGACAATGAACATGTCATTTAAGAGTTCTGCAAGTCCTCACATGACTTCTATTAAGTATCTGAAAGAGAAATACTAATTGAATTAAAACTAAGCCAAATAACTTTCTTTTTTAGAAAGGGAGCACTGCTGGAATACGCTCCAATGACAAATCCCTATTTTCCTTCCCTCAAACCCATGGGTTTAATATCACTTGCAAAGGTCTTTCTGTTTTTTCCAGGGTTTTGCCTAGTTTCTCAGGCTTCAGTCAAAGTAACTGGTCCATGCTATAAAAATAAGCTATTCTCAGTAGAATGATGAAGTATTCCTGAAATATTTTGACTTTCAAGTGTCATCAAAAAAAGTAAGAATAACAAAGAAGCTGAAGAACAGAACTCTGGTTTGTTTGTTGCTCTGTAAAACACATACATTTGCACAAATGTTTTGGAATAAACATTTGTGTTTGTGCTTGCACAGCAATTAACAGATTGTAAATACCATCCAAAGTACAGCATCCTTTTAGACTTATTGTATATACAGCCCCTGCTTGGATTTTTGTACATAAGATGTGAATCCCAACTGGATTTCGCTTTCCTTTTTTTTAGCCATCAGTGAACATAAAGGACTTCTTAAATGGAGTCAGTCTGATTTAACTCAAGGTACTTGCTCTTGAGATTATATTAATGGAATCAAGACAGCAGCAGTCTCAAACATTGATTACAGCATTGCAGATATTGTATATTGTATATGTGCTGTCAATACTATGACTTCCTTGCAGTGATCAGAACAGTTTCTGTCCCCAAAGAAATTACAGCATTAGAACATAATTCAGATGACAACAAACACTGTACATGTAGCTCTATCTTAATACTCGAATCATAATTTTTTTTTAACTTAATTTGTCAAGTTCATAACTATCACTTGGAACTTGCTGACAAGGAACCTGATAACACATCATATCAAATTCCATTTTACAACTGTTTCCTTGGAAACACAGGCATAAAAATGGGCCATGCACAATGGAATGAAATCAAACAAATTAAAATTAACCTTAAAGAATTCCCACGAATCACAAACTCTTTGCATTGTTAAAATTCATGCAAAACCAGGGATAATGATTCTTACAGTAAGAGCATCATTAGTCCCACATTGCCATAGACCCTACTTGCTTTGGCCCTGATCCATCAAATCACTTTAACATGTCTGCAACTTTAAATGCATGAGATATCCCACTCAACAGAATGAGTCATGTGGTTAAGGTTATTCATGTACTTCAGAACTGCACAAGAGGTGGCTTTGTCTCCAGAGGCTCACTAGTTATTAGGGAGAGCACACATGCACACAACACACATACGTGTGTGTATATATATATACATATGTATATGTATGTATGTATGTATGTATGTATGTGTATATATACGCATGCTGCAGGCTATGCATACGTCTTTGGAAGCCATGTTCAGGACTAAAAATAACATATAAAACACTCAAGTCTTCATGTACCATAAGTTACGACTTCTGATTGTTTAAAACCGCGAGAAGATAACGGGATAAAGGTAGGAAGACATTAATTTTGAGCAATCTGTTTATATAGGGGTATAAATTTTATTTATTGTAAAAATTGCATGCCAGTTCAAAGCAGAAAAATTACTTTTTTTGTTGACTTTTGGGATTTTCTTCCATAGGTTTGAAGTGACTTCACAGTAGGATTACGGGTGACCTGATAAGAGAACTGAGATTTACAACACCTTCCTAAGAATGTACTGCCCATTAAGTTTGGGTTTTTTTAATTATCAAGCAAACCAACAGTTTTCCTCCGTTTTATTGTAATAATTATGATAAAGATGGGTATGTAGATTCTTGTGCTTGCGTTCGAGACTTAGCGTATCAAATTTATATGGCAGGACTATCAAAATGCAGATATTATGCTGGCAAATGTATTCTTTCTCCCAGTAAAGCACAGTACCAACTACCAGATAGCATTTTAATTCTACCACTCCTAGGATAAAAAAAGCAATCTGATCAGAAGCTTTTCAGAATACCATTCCTTTTTTTTTTTTTTTTCCCAACTACATTTAGGTAAAAATGTCATGGATAAAGAAGGAATTTTTGGGGGGGAGTTAATTCCATACTGTACATCACACAATATCTTCTGTCTTTCTCCAAGATAACTGCTACCAGCAGTTCACAACTAACTGTTAACTAAACCTAGTTATTATATAGTATGTTCAAAGACTTCAGATCTCAAAATATTTGTAAAGAAGCTACATATTACTGACTCATTTCTACAGACAGGAACACCGATGTACAGACTTCTCAACAGAATAGGCTCTTCCCCATAGATCTTAGATTTGCACTGAGGTATTTTAATTTCACAGATTTTTCAAGGATCTCACAGCAATTGGACTACAATGGAAGTCCTACTTGACCTAGGCACAGTAAAGAAGAGATAAAACTTAAGCTTGCAAAGTGAAAGATTTATAACATAAAGATGAAAATGGGTATCAAGTGCTGTTGAAAAGGAAGCTCCTTTAGTTCAAATGCTTCAGTTTCAAAATACAAGTCCCGAGACAAGGAAAGAAAATTCAAGAGAATGTTATGTTACTTGCACATTAGAGCAATGCCTTTGTATTTCTTGGTTACTAGTAGGTGGAAACAGCAGGCAAACTGAGGGCTCAACCCATGGATTTAATTTCAGCAGTTGCTAAAATTTGGGTAGATGCTTCAATGAGGAATGTATCTTTTCACAACTGCACATGGCTATCACTGTATTACAGCAAAAGTTACTGGTACTCGGAGATAATTTTGTGTTGAGAGATGTGCCAAAATCAGCATGTATATTCTTGAATATTTCTGGAAAATTGCAAAATTAGGCCCAGTAAAATTATAGGATTTAATATAGAGCTGCCATCTCCTACCAGGGACTAGAATGGCTTTTTCTGGCATAGTGGCTTTTGGACTGTTTTTAGTTATTGTAAAATTTGATCCTACACATTTGTGCAAATAAGTAAAATGAAGTGTCAGGATGCTTTAAATGATGTGAGTAGCAACAAGTTGAGTACAGCAGGTCTCTGTAAATCTCACAAGACCTTTTTGCCCTGGAAGTCCAACAACAAAGGTTTTAAGGCTCCTGTTGCAAATTTCAGTCTTTTTTTGAGACTTAGTTTCACTGAGATTTCTGCTGGCCCTCTTTCCTCATCTTGTTTCTTCCTCTTCAGCTGAAACCATTGCATTTATATCTGAAGAGCATGTAACATTCCCCACCTGTGTGGGCAGTGTTAGCAGTGTGAGAGCTGCCTTACACCTCCTGATCCTGAAACAAATTGCGTTCCCAAAGTCTCTGCAGGTTCTGCAACGTAATGATGTGGCTGCCCAAAATTTGTAGAAGGATCTCCAGTGCAGGATAGAACACCACCACAGTGTAGACCTCCAGAGAAAAATTTCCGGTATTTAATCCTACAACAACCTTCTTGGTCTGACACAGAAGAGAACTGCAGTCACTGTCCATGAAACACCATCAGGAATCTCACCATGCAAAATGTAGTTAGTATCAAATCACCAAAATTACACATACACCTTTTTTCTAAAAACCACTGCTTCTCACGCCTCTTTTTTTACTTAATTTTTGAACCCTTTTCCTTATCTCATGGTCCTTGAGCATTTAGCTAGTCACACCTTAATGAGAGTGATGCACGGTAACTGAGAAAGTCAAAAGTCACTAAATTACTGAAGGACTGAAGTATTAAAATAAAATCCCCCTGAAGGTTGTTGATTTCTAATTTTATATACAGAGAGGAGGAGCAGAGGGGAAGGTTTTGCTTTTCCCTTAATTCTGCCATATTGTCTGATTCACAGCCGGAGACAAACTGAAATGGCCATCTGGTTGATGTGCATACAAAAGGAGTGGTTTGCCAGACAAAGAAAGTACCTTTTATTATACAAAGCAATGCATGTCCTCTTATCAGGCTTCCATTCTGTGGCTCTGGTGGAGCTGCAGGTATGCAGGAGCAGACCCTACATAGCACCCAGATGTAGCAGCTGCTGGTAAAATAGTAATGCAAGTACGTAATGGTCCGAGGGCTCTGTGGTACATTCAGAACATGAAATACACTGCAATCATACTGAATATTTTCAGCCCCTGGTTTCTGATTTTAGCTAGACCATTCCAGTTCACTAATTTGCTCCCATCACAGGAGAAAGTACAGCATTTTCTGCTTAAATAACAATTAGAAATCAGACTGGGACCACTGTGTAAATGGACGTTTTTAAATAGGGGCATGGTTTTTGTAGCTATTTAATACCATCCACAAATATATCTGTCTACTTTTTGTGATGCTCCTTCTGTGTCCACACGTCTAAAATAAAAAATTGCTTGAAAAGCATTCCCTTTTTGCCCATATCAACTTTTACATTCTTAATAAACATACCCAAACACTTCCAAATGGACACTCCAAACTAGTTTGATTTCATCTATATTTCAGTTCAAACTGCTGATCCCAGTGCATCCACCACTCAGACTATGTAAAACGTCCCACAGATTTTAAAAGAAAAATTGACAGTAGAACATTTTGATAACCATTCCCCTTTCCTGGCCATAGCTGATCAGAGGAATGCAAGAAATTTGTGTTATTTCCCATGCACAAGATATCTGCTGTGTTTATGACTTAATTTTTCCCCTCTATAAGGTGTCTTCATTAGATGAAAGACAGTCATATCTATGAAGCACAGGCATTGTTGTACAAAATCAATCCTTTATTTCAATTTTCTCATCCTCTCTTCTCTATTGAAACCTCCTGCTCTTGATACTGGACTCTGTTGACCTCCTCTTAAGGGGGTATTTCATTGCCTTTGCTCCAGTGATAACTATGGAAGTAGAACATCCCATTTCCCCATAAAGCTGTCCAGGGAAATGGAATGGAAATTGCCCTGAACTGGCAATGGAAGAGACTCCACTCCTGAGAGTGGGTTGTTCTATGCTGATATTCCCCTTCTCCTGATTTCATTCCATTTTAAATGATTTGTAAAAAAGATTGAAGCAATATGGTTTTCTAACTAGAATGAGGGTCAAAGAGATAAAGCCAGCAAACAAACAAAAGGAGGATAAGGAGTCATCCCAGGTTTCTAAGCATCATTGGGAAGTTCATTTCCCTGGTATGTGGCAGGCATGGCAATATTATTAAATGTTCCCCAGGCAACGTTGCTAGGCTCCAAATCCTGTATTTTACTTCCAGAAAACAAAACACTTTCCCTTTACAATCAACTATCCTCTCCATCAATACGTAACAAAATACCCAGTATAAAAGCTGCTTCATTTCAGACAGTGACTTTCACTGTATTTATGCTGTTGTGGTATAAGGTCATACTAAAACAAGGAACAATCAACTTAAATGTTACTCACAGAATATGGAAGTGTAATTGTAGCAAAAATATCCTACTAAGGTTTTACAGGTTCAATACATTATTTTGAAATAAATGTGCACAAAGGATACCTTGAAAGATGGTACTGAATTGTAAGTGTCAGTCATGCAAGAAGCAGAGATTTAAAAGCAGTCTTTGTATTCACAGGTCCATGACACAGAGTCCCTATTTGGAATATGATGAAAGAACATTCAAGGACAAAAGCATTTCTGGCCCTAAATTTCCCTTCACTTCATTCAATTATCTAGAAACCTATCCTTTTTTCCTTCTCATAATATATGACATCAAATTTCTATGCCTTAAGTGAAACTTCCCTCTGTTGGGGAAAGACCTCCAAATTTCTCAGCCATGCAGTGGCAAATTTCAACTGGGCCAGGCTTTTCTTTCATTGATCTAATGCACATGTGTATTGAAATGTACCGTGCATTATGTGTCATGCATTGTCACCCACTAAACAAGAAATAAAACCATTTGTTATACTCAAACCATTCTCTGAAGGTGATTTCACGTTCATCTTCCCATGGAGAGAGCAATTCAAGCCTCTTCTCCAAGAGGAGACGGAGTCCTTGTAGAGACCGTCTGAAGATGATGGTAGGGTAAACCAAACTCCGTAGCAAGGGGTCTCCACAGTGGAGTTATGGACTGGGGCTTGTCAACTGAACTACCTGATCTGATTTTTGCCCTCTTTACCACAGAGGCAAAGCAGATCTCCCTGCTGCTCTCTGTAATCAGCATGAGAAACAAATAGAAGATAAAATAGAGCAAGGAGGTAGCCCAATACAGAAAGCTACCAGGGTTTAGCTACAATTTAGAGAGATCCAAATTCGATTTTGCTTGAGGCAAGTGCATTAATTTTTCATAATACTTGAGTTCCAAAATCTTAGTTTCCAAATGCTTAAACGTTTATGGTTGGTTGCCATAATAAAGATGTCAGGTATTCAGATGTTTTGACAAGGTCTACACAAGAACCTCAGACTTATACTACTATATTTATTATTTTCCACTGTTATATTAGCTCTGTTTTGGGAACTGTAGCATAGGAAATGTCCATGCAGTTCTCCAGTTCTGGGAGAGGTTGTCCACATACCTGTTCTGCTGTGCTCCCTATTACTACCTAGCAGGAAAAAGCAGAGCAACACCTTGTAATCCCAAATCAAACTTCTCAGCAGAGACAGCAGAAACCCTCAGGAGTTTATCTCTAAAACTTCCTCCTCATTCCCCTAACAGCATCTCTTGGTCACATCAAGATTTGGCCACTACCTCTTTAATCAACTTCCAGAGTGCTGGAACAGCACAATACCATTTTGCCTGGTCAAAACAATAGGCTTACACTGGGCCATTTCTGTCACAATCTCTTGGCACCTGTGTACTGGTGAGAGGGAGCATGGCTCTTCTCCCATGCATGCAAACTCATGTTGGTAGAGAGAAGCAAAGGTACAAAGGCAACCTATTTATTTGTTTTGCAAGCATAAAACATGCAAGACAGGATGGTCAGCTATATGTGCAAAATTAGTCAGATGGAACAGAAACCTGGAGTTCAAAACATGACCCATGCTCCACACTGAATCAAAAACCAAAATTTTTTAAAAATTGCCTTTGATAATGCTCTGTTTTACAGAGAAGTGTGTGCCAAGGACTTACTCAAACCCAGTGAAGTTGTTGAAAAGACTCACTGCTGTTAAAAGACTTTGAACCAGGCCAAAAGACTTTCTAGAATATTTCACAAGTAACGAAGCTAAAAATGAGTAGCTGGAAAGGCTAAGGGCGATAGGGACATTTTAAAATGTGGTCGTAGAAAACCAAACATGCAAGCGAGCAAACCGAGAAAGACAGTGACCATCTGCCACACGGAGCGGGGACGCAGACGTCGATCCACTTCTTGTACCAAAGCAGGCCAGGAAGATCTTGGGGCAGGATCCCGCGGGCAGGAGGAAGGCTGCCCATCCTCTGTCTCCTCTCAGCATGTCCTTCTCGCTTCAGCCCGGCAATAAAGCTTCAGCCTGGAAGTCCCCCTTGCAAGTCCCCTTGCAAGCTTGAAAACAGCAACAAGCACATTATTTTATCTTCCCTTAAA
>VWZT01006490.1:320414-357802 GCA_013397055.1 Pachycephala philippinensis
AGAAAAAAGAAAAAAGAAAAGAACTCCCCACAAATCAAAGACAAGGTTTCAAATATAACTGTATACCAATACCTCAAGCTTATATCAGGGCATTATGTTAGCCTTCTTCTTGCATAGGCTACTAACTGATGATAATGTTGTATTTTGTGAATTTGTAATTCCACTAGAAAATATAAGGTCTCTATGTGATATTACAAATGCAGTACATAGAAAAATCCCTGTGATAACTAGCAATTTTTTCTACACTCTTTTGTCTGGGTCTGTCCATCCCTAGTATCCCTTCCCAAATTAGGCTAGCATGTGGCTATCATGTATCCCCTCTGTGGATAGAATTATATATTGTGTTCAAAATCTCTATTAATCTGATTAAGCTAGTGAGTGACTAATCCTTTAATCTCCTTGAGAGCACTGTTATGTCTGCTGTGTGTCAGATTTGTAACTAGTAATCAGTTAAGTAAATGCTAAAAGTTAAGCAAAAACTACTTTGGACCCACTTTAGCAGCTGCTTTTGGTTAGTGACCTTTATAGTTGAAACTGTATGGAGAACATGAGTGAAAAGCAGAAATTGCTCGTGGTGGCAAATCCGCTGCTCCAAGAGTACCAGTTGTAAGGACCTTGCTACTGCTCCCCCAGTCTTCAGTTAATTATAAATGAACAGGTAACTTCCTCTTTGCTTTGTTTCTTTCACTCCAGCAAGAAAATACAGAGAATGGTTTCTGTGCATCTATAATTTAGAAAAGAAATTCAGTTGCCAATTAATTTCCCACTATTTGCTTTACTCTTTCTTTTCATTAAAGTCATCATTGCTGTGCTAGTTTTGGACTAGTTTTGCTAGTCTCTTCATAGTACCTGGTATGGGGCTACGTTTTCATTTGTGCTGAACACAGTGCTGATAATTCAGGGATGTTTTCGTTATTATTGATCAAAGGGTGATTATTGATTACACAGGGTCAAGGCCTTTTCAGCTTCTCATCCCACCCACCAGCAAGGGGGCTGGGGGTGCACAAGGAGTTGGGAAGGGACACAGCCAGGACAGCTGACCCCAACTGACCACGGGGATATTCCATACCATATGGTGTCACACTCAGCCTGTGGAGGTGGGGAAAGAAGAAGGAAGGGGGAACGTTCAGACTGATAGTGTTTGTCCTTCCAAGTCACCATTATGTGTGATGAAGCCCTGCTTTCCTGGGAATGGTTGAACACCTGCCTGCCCACGGGAAGTAGTGAATGAATTCCCTGTTTTGCTTTGCTTGTGTGCATGCAGCTCTTGCTTTACCTGTTAAACTGTCTTTAACTCAACCCACAAGTTTTCTTACTTTAAATCTTCTGATTCTCTCCCCCATCCCACTGTGGGGGGAGTGAGCAGCTGCACGGGGTTTAGCTGCTGGCTGGAGCTAAACTGCAATTGCTAAACCATTACCTGAGGTTTAGGTACATTTTAAAAGCTGCACTGAAAAAACCCCCCACAACTATTTTACCTTAATAGAAGGAGACTGTGTGGAAGGCAATTTGGGGCAGGGGAAGGAAAATGTGCAATCTTCATGTAAAAAAAATGTGTAGACCTATTGCTGGCAGATGTAGAAGCATCAAGTCAATATGGTAACAAGGATCAATATGCCCTCAGGCAAGATATGACTATGACAATGCTGAATGCATGTATAAATTTCCCACTCCAACTAGCTGCCAAGGAATAAAATGAATTCAAAGCAGCCATGCAGAGGGGAGTAAATCTTGAACCTGGTATCCAGCTCAGAGAGGTGACCAGGGCACCAGGACACTACAAGAGGGGCCAGTGGGAATCCTTCCCAGATGAGCTGGCTCTTTGTGCTCTGCTTCCTGTTGTCACCCATGCGGCTTCAGGTCCACATTCCCCACAGTAGTACAAGATATATTCAGTTTGATTTTCATGGGGGCTACACCACTAAATTGGCTTTTCCTGGTATTATATATTTGCAAATGATTTCATGCAGACCATCCTTTACTCTCAGACTCCTCTACCTGAGTGAAGAGGGGGCATGCTTCTGCATCACAGAGGCAGCAGAATGTTTACAGAATGTAAAAACATTTCAGGCATTCTTTCAGGCGGGCAGCAACTGATGGGCAGCTGAGGACTGGCAGAGTAAAACTCGTGGGGAAATGACCATGATTGCTTGCTCTTAGGGGAGATCAGCCAGGCCTGTCCAAAACTCAAAAGGCTGCAGAAACACTAGGTTTCTGTAAACCCATTTATATAGTGATTTTCAAGGAAACCTTGGATAAAGAACATCCATTAATTATAGTCACACACAAATCAAAACACTGTAAAACTAGAGGTCTTTTGTCTTTTCTTTTCTTTTTGTAAGATTATCTTTAAATGCCGTCATTTTACCTCAATTAAAAAGAGAGTAAGTCAAGCAGGCATGAGAAATATCCAACTAACAAGGAGTATGAGCACAATAGATTTTAGGTCAGATTCCTCTTTGGATGCAGAAGCTGGTCTCCCACAGATTTCTATGACAGCCACATTGACAGCAGTGGGAATCAGGCATACTCATCCAAGAGCATAATTTGGCCCATAATGTATGAGGTTTGCCCAGCTTATGAAAGCAGCAAGCAGTGTATTACAAACACTGCCTCTGTGTAGCTTACTGGGGGTCTAAATCCTCAGTGGCATTTCCTGTGCCTCTAAAATGCATTTGATAAAAATAGCTGAGGCTGCTTGAATCAGTACCTGTTGAAAGAACAGACCTGCTAAAAAAATTAAAATTTGTTGCAACAAGGTTATCCATTTAACAGGTTTCTACTTGAATAACCAAACAATCCTCATTTTATAGCCTAGCTAAAGCCATGGTGCATCCACTGGAGAAAGTCTGGTATTTTCCATCCTTAATTCTTAAGCCTGTCTTTGCAAATGTTTCCTACCTCTGCTCACAGCAATTTCTTTTCACCCGTACGATGGTAATGGCTTATGTAATTATGACTTTGTACATGAGCTGAACTCCCTATGGATGTTTAGACTCTTATTATCTTTAACCTCACCCACCTCTGTCAGTGAACTCTCACCTTGGCAGCTTGTTAGAGGGATCAGCTGGTGGCCAAGAGGAGAGCAGGGTGGTCACAGGGGCTGGCAGCTGGTGGGCAGTTCCTTAACCCTTATGGGGCACAACTGCCAAGGAAGGGAAGGCAAGCAGAGGTCCTTTTCTCTCCAGTTATGCCCAGCTGACTCTCATCACTAGAAGCCATTTGCAGCCACCTCTGAGAAGCCAGTCCACTCAAATGTGGGAGTGGAGGTCAAGCTCACCAGGCTTTGCTTTTGCTTTGCTAGGAGGTCCCATGTGTTGCTTGGGAGACTTTGACAAGCCTATTTGAAAAAAAGTTGGCTGTTAATTTCTGTTGTTGTTATTATTTTGCAGCTCCCATAAAATTAGTTCTCCATCTTTTCCTTGCCCACATGCACTGAACAAGAGATTCAAGGAGCTCTTACTGGTATAAACTGCTCACCCTAGGATGCTATTTGCGTTCTCCTTCACCCTTTCTTTCTCTTGCATATCCCTTCAGCCTCTACCATCAACAGCAGTGGTAGAAGAAATCTGTGTCCCCATAGTGCAAAGGTAAGGCTTCCTTCTGGCTAAAAATGTGGTTTGGGAAACTAGTGAACTCAGCACAGCCTGGTCCTTGTAACAGATGGAGAAAAGTCCTGTCACCATGAGGGACTGACCCCCCAGTCTGACCTGGCTGTACTGAAGTCAGTGTGAGAAAGTAGGTCTGAGTCTAAATAAAACATAGTTTAAAGCTATTAAATGGAAACCCATGGAAAAATTTTTCAAACCCTGTTGAAGCTTTCTGCTTGACACAGTTACATGTTTAATTTCATTCTGAGGGTTATCAGTTATTTTAAAATAATTTTCCCTTCTTATAGCTAAATTACCCATTATATGGAAAATAAAAATCAAAGCAGAAATGTTACAGTAAAAGTTTTCTGAAACTGAAAAACCACAGGAGGTGTGATAAACCATCTGTAAAATTTTTGACAATTAATTTGAGATTGCAGTCCAATTTCTTCTGGCCATATTAAACACTGAGCTAAGTGGAGATTTTCTTTCCCAGGAAAAAAATCACCAAGACTCAAACATTGGAGCTTAGTTAGCAGGGACCCAGACTGCTAAGATCCAACCTGTGTGCTGAGGCCATTTCTGGTCCCATTGAGCTGCTGGCATTTTTCAGTCACAATGTATTTGCTGGTGGGTTTCATCCCTCATCAACAATTCTGTGTTAGTGCACGAGTTTTAACACTCATCCTTTTTCATGGAATTTTGAAACTGACGCTGAATGCTGATTTATAACATTGAACATAAGCTACATGCATAGTATGTTAAGTGACCATTGAACCAAAACTCACAGTGATTTAAGGTCCAGGATTTCACCAAGGTGTGCCCTCATCCATATGGGCAAACAAGATCCAAAGTCAATAAAGAACTTGTCGTTTTTTTCTTTTGGACATTACTAAGCTTTGGATTTTGTGTACGTCACCAGAAAATGAAATCAACAAAAGCAGGACAGCCTGCATTGTGTTTTCACACCGTTAAAGATATAAATGACCTCTCTGTAGGAGAACCACATGTTAATAAATTTTTAGTAGTCTAAATAATTACTTTTTTTTTTTTTTTCAAAAGCAAAAACAATTCAACTGCAGCAACAGAAGAATGAAGTCAAATGAAACTGCAATCACAGTATTGACCCATTTGGATATTGTTAGAGCAAACCCCCTAGATCAATTAAAAAAGCAGAATTCAGTGCCCCATTAAAATACCAAAGTCAAAACCAAAGCCAAACAAACAAAAAAGCCCATAGGAATTCAGATTATGCCTAGTTCCCTTAATCTAGCAATTTACTTAATTTTTTTCGCTATGAATTTTTTCACGATATTTTTGTTCATCTACCTTTATGCAATTCCAGCACTGTACTGCCCTGGATTCCTCTTGTCTTCTTACTCAAGAATGAAGTGTGCATACCAGTCTTACATGGATTTGTAGGGATGGATGACAAACCGTTTTGGGATGAACACAGATGCATTGTGTATAGCATGTTCTTTATGGTGGAATTAATAGTCATGTCTTTAGATTTGCTTTGTGCATCTCATTCTCTGATGAGATTAAATGCCCATCACTGGTGCAGCAAAGATGGTTCATTTTCCTATGAAGTTCTGCATTAGTTGCCAGAGAAGTCTGTGGTTGCTTTTCTCAGAATTTCTAACCCCAGCAGGATTTCCTTCTGAAGTACTCACCATCTCCATGTGCTCTTCCTCTTTCCTAGCAGCTGTGGCTGTTCTGTACTGAACACTAGTTGGATACAAGAGCACTGCAGGGCGAGCAATAACTCCGATAGCCAGTGCTGATACATGGTGTCCATATGGACAGTATAACTTTACATTAAGGCCTTTCTTTACTGAGTTTGATCCTGGCCCCATGAGTCAAACTCTAGCTGTCAAGGGATTTGTTGTAAGTAATGGTCATTTGTGTTTCATAATTATCTTGAATAAACACAATTAGTTCCACATTCTGCTGTTTTCTTCCTAAGGCATCTGTAAACATTCTGTACTATTCTAGCAAATGGCTTTTGGCAATCATTAGAAAATAAAAAACCCAAAGCAAAATGGTTCTCAGTGGATCCTTTTAATTTATTCTAAGGAGCATGCCCAGAGGAGTAATGAGACCTACTAGGCAGTAATGGCAAAGGGATATTATCTTTCACTTAGTTAACCATCGTAACCCACTTTGAAGTATCTCCAATCACAGTCCTCATGTGGTTAAAACAGAACGTGCACTCAAGAGTTTTCACTTCAGGGTTTCTCCCACAAGCCAGCCTAATGTATTTGGTATAGGAATAATGTAGGCATCTTACTTCCATTCTTCCATTAAAAAGGATATCCAAAAAAGCTAACTGAAAGTGTTACTAAAACAAAAAATCCCAAGGAACCAACCCCCTCCCCCAAAAAACCCCAAAACCCAACCCCAAACCAAAAAACAACACTCCCCCTCCCCCACCAAAAAAGGAGTGTAGAAATTTTTGACAGCACCAGGAATGCAAAAATCCTGTTTTTTTTTTCTCAATGCTGCTGTTTCTTTCTAGCCTTTGGGCACTGGACCATTTACTTGTCCTCTCTGTGCCCCATTTGTTCTGTCTATGACATAGGGATACACAGCATTTGTGCAAAGTCACAGTAAGACCATGCCCTATATAATACTGGCACCAGGTTTGCGTACAGTTAAGATAAGAGAATAATATTTCAGAAAACAGAAAATCAATAGTCCCAGTCTATTAAAAATAAATAAAACATTGAAAAAAGGCTAATTGAACATGGAGGAAGAAGTGTTGTAGTTCTTGTTCTAGTAAACAGGCAGTTAAAACTAGGAGGAAAGTGTCAATTGGTAAAATTAGCTAAAAAAGTTACTCTGAGTTTTTGCCCTACATTTGGACTATCAAAACTGAGGCAAACTTTTCAAAGCAAATTGCTGAGGATTGCCAAGTTAACAAGCTGTTCTGTGCTGCAAGGGACATATTTATGGACATACTTTCAACAAGACGTACCTAGTGCTACCAAGCTGTGCTGTACTAAAGAGCAGTAAGTATCAGATAAACTGATTTTTTTTTAATAAAGGATTTCACACATGAGAATGATTAAACACAGCTCAAATATTCAGAAGTGTACAAACCTTTCCCTCCCCCCAAAATCACTCCTCTTTTCTGCTACAATAATGTCTAAACAAAGTAAGAAAACCCAGGAAATTCAAAGATAAGAAGATGCAGAATTTTATAATGCATGCACTTGGGAAGAAGACACTGTAAAGTTAATTATGGGTGAGTAGTAGGTCTTCAGTAGTAATTCTTACTTTAGTGGGGCTGTGTGTAGCATCTTTAATGACATTTCAGAGTATGCCTTTTGAATCTGTCAGTTTCTCATTCTTTAAGGGCTGTGTTTTTAAAATGTTTTACAACCCCTTCTCAAAAAAATCCATTCTGAAAACTATTTCTAGCCTACAAGACCAACAAAGCTAACAGCTAGGAAAGCAATAGCTAGGCAAAGGGCTTACTTCTGGTCACTTTTTATAAGGAGCAGGGATTTTAATGGCAATTTTCTTCAAAATCAACCTTTTGTATGCAATGGGCCAAATTGTAACTACCAAGGCAAATGCTATCTCCAGTCACAGGATTGTTTTACAGATGCAGTTTCCTCTGGAGCTCCCAGCCCTCAGGAACATTGCTGCTCACAGAAGGATAAACTCTGAATACGTGCACCTTTCCCATTACTGGGAGCTAAGGACATGTGCATGGAGAGAACCCATTGCTGGAAGGACACTCGGTATTCAGGCGTCGTATGTCTAAGTCCACCTGTGGCATTGCAAAACCTGCCAGAGAAAGCCTACACAGCCCATAAACAAAGACAACTTCAGCTAAAATACATCATTTGCCTTCAACCTCATTTCTGCTTCCTGGTTCAAGTTAGAAATGGTGCTGTGAATAGACAAAGATTTGTGTCTGTAACTGTGTTTCCAAGCTAGCTGGGCATTTTGGATCTGCTTTGTCCAGAAAGGGTGTGAGCTTCACTGGTATGTGTCAGATCACAGTCATTTTCCTAGGATATTTTCCTGTCTTAGAAGAGACCTATTTTCTACTGTTGTCTTTCTCTGAGTATTTTGTCATGTCCTTCACTAAAGTTCAGGAGCTCAAGATGAAGCTTATTCGAACCAGAATGTCGCTCCCCAGGAGGTAACTCCAAGATATTAGAAATGCTTGGAGTAATTTTCTTCCTGTAGTCCCTTTCTTTCATGTAATCTTAACCACGTTTCCAAGTATCTGCAGTGCCACATGGCATTTGTACATTGGATGTACCATATAGAACATATATGTGCATCATCATTTAGCCTGTTTATCAGATGAAGCAATTCTATCCAGGTCACATTTTAATACTTCCAAAAGAAATAAACCTATTAAAATTTTTGGATTGTGAATGAATATGAGGTTTATTTTTCATTATTTTAAACCACAGAACTCCTAATAATTGAATAGAAGCAAAAAAAAAATTAAAAAGCAGTTTGAATTACAGAAGTGTAAATAACAGGATTTAATCTAAGTAAGTGATCTGCATGCAGCACAAAACCCGGAACACTACAGAATGTTTTCTCACTTTCCTTCTGGACTCCTACAGTTCTCAAAAACTGATTTAGTATTTACCTTTAAGAGTAACCTTAACCTTAGGGGCTTTCAGGGAGATATATTGATTTAACTATAGCAAACATAACAGTATCCTTTACTGAAACATCTGAAAATACATTTATTTCAGGGCCTGAAAGTCATAATCATTCTTTTTAAGTACAAACTTGAGTTTTGGAGGATTTTTCCCTCCTAGTTCTGGTAAGAGATATTTAAGCAGAAAGAGCAGCTTGTTTCCTTGACAGCAGAGAACCAACTGTTTTGGTTTTCTTTGTTCCATGTCTGTTCAACATACTGTATCCATAGAAATAGCTGCTGTCCCAGAAGTTCAAGCATTTTGTATTATATATACCCAAAGATTGAGTTAATGCTACCTTAACTTTGCAGAGTTTCTATCATAAAATTTTAGAAAGGAAAAAAAAACAATAAAGCAAAAGTTCCCAAGGCAACGTTGCACATTCTGTATGTTTTCTGATTTATATTTAACATTTCAAAAATATCAATATTAAGCTACACATTTAAGAAATAAAGACAAATTTAATGTGATGCTTATAAGCCACGTTGCTGACTGTGACAATGGAAACTGCTGCTTTTGCTTTTGTCATTTTTGTGACACGTAATATGATGAGCTGCTAGTTTGCAGTAGACCTAATACATCACCAAATATTTCCTCTTATTCCAGAAGTGAAGAAATGTGAAAAGAGGCACTCTAAGTTTTATATTTGAGGGCCACGCTCTCATTTTTGAGACAAAAATGCAGCTGATGAACTGTACCTGCAAGCAATCTCCTATCTTCCCTCCCCCATTCTCAGTCTCATGCACCACCCAGCTCTACCCCTGCACAAAAAACCCATGTAAACTGCAGCTTCTTGCACTCTGTGAACTGAGGGGACAAGTATTTCGAAGATAAAGATTGGAAAGGTCTTAGCCAAGACAAGGGTGAGAGCCTTGGGCTCCATGTTCTTCTCTAACTGGCATTTTACAAAGACACTTCCTACCACATGACAAGTTTTGCAGGGAAGTATGACTCCCAAAGAGCTATGAAACAGTGAGAAGGGATATGGCAACGAGGTTATAACTGAAGCAGATTTGTAACTTCTGCTTCCATCTCCTTTGCCTGTAGTTGTTTACAAAACACTGGGTGTGCATGTGGAAACCACAAAAGCAGCTCCTGCCCTCCCGAAGAACAAACCACCCTCCAGGTTTCAGAATTTAGATAGTTCCCTGTCGTGAGCACCCAGCCTGCTCCACAATGGCTGGTGCATGGAAAGAAGCTTAATTAAACCACAAATCACACAATTCCAGGACGAGGCCTAACTGCTACTTGACTCAGGATAGACTTAATTTTCATTTTCCTCCAGAAAACAAGCCATCTCCCAGCACTGTGCTACCCAGCTCAGAGTGGCTCTCTTGGCGACCCTTGGGTGATGAAGCAAGGAGGGGGATCTGTGATGGGGCCGGCTGTGCCGTGGGAAGTGTGAACCCCCATGCACGCCTGGCCTTCCTGGGCCGTGGAATATTGATGAGCTGTGAAAAAAAGCAGCGAGGCTTGTTCCTGTGATTTGCTGTGCCTGCTAGCTCTGTCTCTCTGTATATATGTATACATGTTTATGTGTGTGCTAGTGTGGGTGTAAGTACATATTCTCAAAATATAAATAAATATAAATAAGCATGCGTGCACATATCTGCACAAATATTTATACAGATTAAAAAAAAAAGGAATGGAAACAGTGATGGAGATCAGTATTTTTGTTCAAAGGAGTGACTGTGCATGGGGGAAAATGTATTGGCAAAGGATTTTTTTCCCTGAACCTCAGCTCAACTTCACAAAACCCGATTTCCAACATGGCCTTCATACAATCGCTTTTATCACTTTCTCTCATTGTGTCCTTATGTACAAGGGTAAAGACTATTCTGCTGCATCCAAGTACAGTGTGCTAAAGGGAGGGTGAGCAGTGGGGAGCCGTGCCTGTGCCACTGTCCTTTGCCTGTTCCTGATTCCATGGCCTGAGGCAATGGTTTGCATTTTTAGGACAACAGCCGGCTATCTGCAAGCAGGAGACCACTCGTCAGGCTTCATTACTGCACACAAAATGACACTAGTGAGCCTGTGGTCACAACTGTGCTTATGGTGCGCTGAAAAGCCATTACATCTCATTGCAACAAAAAACTGCACGAATGTACAGGCTGACCAGCCCCATAAATTGCCAAAAACCTGACAGGTCAGCTTATTTATGCAATGTAGTACCTGCAGTAAAAATTTCTGTATAGAGCAATAGTAAAGGACCAGGAACTAGGGAACCTTTTCATCAAAGGTGTTATAGTTTAATAGGAAATGCTCCTGTTTCCTTTATTGAGTACTGAGAAAATAAAGAATTTCATTCTGCTGCATGCTTGCTGCATTAGGCATGGTCAGCTGAAGTGTCTTCCCCTTCTTCACATTAACAACCCTAAAGCATAGTTAAAATTTAATGACTAGCATGAATGAATTTTCATGTTTGATGTTATTTTTCATTGTTTAAATTTTTGGTATTATACAGATCACATTGACATATCTGACATATAGCATTTTACTTAACTATAAGTGAACTGGTTTCTGCTGTAATTACAGACATTATTACTTGTTTAAGTCAGGCAATGGGTATATCTAATAATGTTGCATGTAAAGGGTAAAACTCAAAGAGACAAAGAAAATGCAGCCATTAGGATTCTGGAACATTCCCTTTTAAAAGAAATTCATATTGTAATGTGGTTAGCATTTATTTATGTTGCATATAATTGGTACTCATCGGCAAGTGCTGTGAACAAAAGAATTCTGGGCCAGATTCTGATATTGTGTGCATGCTTATGTGCACATATAAAGAGAGAGAGGGAATAATTTTATCCTGAAAACAAGATAAGAAGAAAGAGGGATTGTCTTTTGAGAGGTCAGATGCTATAGCTGGGGAAAGAAGAGGGGCTTCCAAGCCCACGGTGGCTTTCTCAAGTGATCCTACTGCCTTAGCATAATTTGTTGATTATAGTTATAACAATGTTGAATAACTTTAGATCTGTGATGGAATTGTGTCAGTGCATGGACATTGTAACTGAGATCAGCAACAGGATGTTTCCTTATCAATAGAACTGTTGCTGTTCCCATCAAATGTTAATACATGTTTTTCTTTCCTCAAAAATATGTTCCTCTTCATATTCTAGGCTACAAATGCTCACAAGGATGCATGTGGTAATTGGTGATTGCGATAGGGAGAAACTCATTATTGTTGTCAAAAGTCCTAACTGTTTCTTCCAAGTGGATGGGTTTAACCATAGGTCTTGCACCCAACTTCTTGGTGGGTGGCAGAACTCTGTAAAGTACACATAGTTATTATAATAATATCTGGCCTTCAAGCCTAGCTCTTCACTTTCTTCAAATGTAAAGGACATCGAGTATATTAAAATATGGGGGAGGGGAGTTGTCTGCAGAAAATACTTCAGGGGACTCAGCCATGTGGATTGAACTTTACCTGGAAGCTGCATTAAAGTTTTCCAGGGCCTCTGGGGTTCAAAAATGTAGGATGCTGTCACATTGATTAAATATCTGGGTCTTGACAGAAGGTCCATCAGCTGTAACTTTGAAGGCCACGGACATGATGATGGAAGTATAAAAGCAGCCCATGGACCTGTGAATGGTAATGCATTCCTTTAAAAAGATGGATATACTGTCACAGTAACACCTATCAGTAAGAGGGACTAATCTGTCAGAGGTTTTTCTGCATTCAGTTATCAAGTTACTCCTGTAGTGACTCTTGCCACAGATACCAAGTCATGTGGACACTGGCATCCTGTGACAAGTTTCTTCACAGCACATACAGAGCAGTGTATAGGTGATTGCTTTCAGCAGTTCACACTAGTGTCAATAAGTGGAAATTCTATTGAAAACCACAGGGTTGCTGTGGTTGTATCCAAACTAAGGGACTGAGGCTCCATGAACTGGAGATTTTATAATTCATTCCAGCACCGCTTTTGCCTTGATAGCTTACACATGACCTCTAAATAAATATCATAATTTCTAGAACAAACCTGGTGTGTAGAATAGTCCAATAGCTAGAAAACCTGGACTGATAATTTGAGAGCTACACTTCCTGGCCTGTATTGGCCAGGGCCCACCAACTGTTCTTGGGGATGTGGAGAGCTTTGATTTGTTTTAGCCACTTACAAAAGGAAAGCCCTTTTGTACTTGACTTCACCCAGGAAAGTTGCTGGAGGATGAATTGTTTCTTATGAATGACATTACATAAGTTTCTTGGCATGACCAGCTGTACTCCTAGTAAAAAAGAATTTCACCAGCTGAAGATCCCTGGCCCTGGTTGAGATGCAGTAACAGAGGAGGTACTTGGTGCTAACCAGCAGCTCTATGAAAGAATGAGGAAGTTATGGCATAAGCCATCTCCATGGCAGCTCATTTTCAGCAGAGATGTAAGCTTACCCATTTCCCTTGTGTTGCGCCTGATAAGCACAAGTATCACATTCAGACATCTCTACTGGCATGGACTGTGTTGTGGAATTAACTGAGCAGAACACAAGGCTAACAGGAGATAGAGGCTCTCTCCTGGTCACAGCATCAGAATGCCTTCTAGTCATTATAATGACTATTTTAACAATTTCAGAAGTTTAAACATGGAGCCAAACTTGACCTCAGAAAAACTACAGGTATACAGACTGTAGCCTATTAGCCTCATCAGTTCAGAAGAGGACACCTGCACCTTTAGCCACTGTAGGTTTAGTAACATCTGAGATAGCTGCTGGGCAGTAAGATAAAACCAAATGGATTAAGCAAAAGGAATACCAGCAGCTAGTCTGTTGTCATTCTCTACCTGTAGCACCTCCTGGAGCCCAGGATTCAGGAGTTTAAAGGTAGGGATAAAAGTAAAAAACACTTAGCATTTGTATAGTGCTACACCTTACATGTTACATATGTTGCCTGTATCTTACTCGAAAAGTGACCACAACATCCCAGTGTAGGAAGTGGCTTTCAAGAGATAAAGAAAACTAAAGTAGATAGCAAGTAATGTGTATTTGCATGCAATAAAAGCAATATTTCCTGGGCCTGATGAATATCTTTCCCAATCATCTTCCAAGGAACCTATTGCTCTAAAGCCAGCTCAACTGCAAGCAAGACCAATGATGACAGACAAGGCTCCTTGCACAAATTAGCACCGTCATGGTTTATCTTCTGGCATTTGTCCCATCTTCCTCACTTTGCTCTAGGGTGTATGTTGGGATATATTTTTATGGAAAGTTAAGTTGACCTATTCAGTGAACCAGGGAGCAAGAGCACATGCCCAAAGAGACAGGATAATTTGCCTTCTGTGTTTCTCAAGTTGCTGAGGTACCGGGCCTCTAGAGCAGCTACAGTAAGGCCAGCAGCTGGACTCCCTGTTTGTGGGAGTGAGTCAGTGGGATGAGCACCGACATCCTAAGCAATGCAAGTGGGGGGAAAAAAAGTAGATTTGAAGGGTCTTCTGTGTGGGTATTTGTGCAATACTAACCCATGTACTAATTATTACAGGTATCACATGCAGGGCTTGGCAGTTTAGTCTCTCACCTCAGGTGTGAATTATATCTTCCCACTTCAAGCACCAGTCCATCAAAAGCAAGTGCAGCTAATTTTACAGCAGAGGAAAAATTTTCAATGTGATTTCACTTCCCCTTTAGCTTGTAAACAAAGTATATCAGTTATGCTGTGTGATGGGAAGGCCACCCAACCTTCAGTTGAATTCAGGATGTTTGCCCCATCAGAAATCCTGGGTCACTAGGGGTGCCCTATTCCCTGATTCCATTTAATGTAGTTATTAACCTTCTCAGGCAGACACCCCTCAAGGCATCGCATGCTTGAGTCAGCAATAGGTGGTTCACGATGAGAGAGATATGCCCCATAGATATTTCCAGCAGTTGGCATGAATACACAGAAACCAGAATAAGAGAAACAAGATCCCAGACCCTGGTACACTCCTACATCACTTCTACTCCTGCATCCAGTCGTGAAACATTTTCTGCAGCCAAAAGGTCTTGCTGAGTATTTGGTTGTCATCAGTTCTTCACTCATCCATGTCTTCAAACTTTTTAATGCTGTAGGGATAAGAGGTTTTTACACTACCTACAGAAAATTATGACATAATAGTAGTGCTGTAGAAAACTCTCAAATACACAGATATTTCAATTTATTTTAAGTGTTCCATCTGGAATATCATAATGCACTATTTACTGCTGTTCCTATATTTAAAACCGATAGGCTACACTTAGAGTAGCTGTTAAGATAATAACCAATGCGGGACAGATTGATATATAACTTAATATGCCAGCCTTTTAAAAGCTCTTAAAATAGTTCAAACCCATTTCAGCTTCAAGATTTACACATGTGCAGCCCTACAATTTCTAGGGCAAAAATCCCTTGTGACTTTACTGAGGCTTTAAAGCCCAAGGTTATCACCTGAGACAACCCTAGGCCTAGGAATACTGTGTTTGCCAAATATCCTGATGTGTTGCCTTTAAAAAACTAGCAAAACGGGTTCCAGGTATGGGTTTTTTCATTATATCAAAAATTATTCCTCCATTCCCTTTTCCTTCGTACCCCTTTTAATTCTGAATAGTTAGTCTTCATCACTGGGATTGTTTTTTCACTCAAGATTACACTGAAAAACTGCTGAAGTCAGCACAGAAATACAGACCTAGACCCATGATTGCCACCTCAAAATTCTTTGTTCTTCTCTTGGGGCACTCGTCTGCTCTCATGAACCAAACACGGGGCAAAACCACCATGCTGTTACGAACTAGATGAACACCATACTGGCATTTAGATAGAGATTTCTTGCCCAGAAGACACCTGGAGTCATCTTTACCTCTGTTCTACACTACCAGGACCTCAGAAAATGTGCAGAGGAGCAGCACCAGGGAAACCTGTCACCACCTTTTTCCATGACAGGTAGCACAAAAGGCTTTACATGGTAGAAATGGAAAAATCTGATTGGATCAATTTTATTGTATCAGGGGGGTTTAAAGAACAAATTAGTTAACACTCACTTGCTGTCACTGCCACCTGCACTCCTTGGCTGTGGCATAACCAGTCCTGTTTGGGGACAGGCCACTTGGGCTTTTGAACTCTCTCCTGTTCTCATTTGTATTCAAAAATACTTGTGATGGGGAACTTAACCCATTACTACACGGTAAAGGGAAATGTAAAACTGGAGATGATCAAATAGTAGAATGCAATAGTCCATCTTCACTTCCTTAGCCCACAGCCCCCTCCTCTACCATTGCTCATCAGTTGTTCATCTAGTCATTTCCTTCACCTGATTTTCAGATGCTCTGATCTCTTGCTTTCCCCTCTGGCTTGAACAGGAGCAGCCAACACCCAGCACTCAGAGTTTCTGCACTGAGAGTTTCTGATGAGACTGGCTTAGAAGGAATTACTTCTCTGTCAATGAAACTGAAAGCAGTTTTCAGCTCCTTCTCTCTCGCACCCTCTTTTTCTCACCACTCATCCCCCTCCTGCTTTAGGGTACTTTAATGTGATAAGGTGCTATGCACAGTTAATCTAAGCTGCTGGTTTAGAATTGTTAGTGAGGGCTAGCTAACACATGCACTGTGTGTACATATTTTAGCATTACCTTTCCAGCACAGTCAAGTCTGTCAAAGGAAGTATGGCTTTATTTTACAGTTTTCCATTATATTTAATGTTTTACACCTCAGGAATATTTTATAAGTAGGGCATAAGTTGTAAGAGCAATTGAATTCGAATCAGATGCACAGTCTAACTCCAAGTCCCCTATTAACTTTTTCATCTTCCTGCAGAAGTTGTTTCTGTCCATATTTTTATTTCAGCTGGGCTGAGTGGGAGAAAGAACTCTAAGGGAGGTCTTAGCAGATGGTTGTCACAAACTGCATACGGCAATTGAGAATTAGTGTGCAAGCATATGCAACCTGGTACAGTATGAAACATTCCAGCATATGAACACTGAAGTAAATCAAGCTTGGACAGGATTTTTTTTTATGATGAAAATTAGGATTTAGTTTCTCTATTCATCTACGCATATGGATCTCAGGGTTTCGCAACATATGGGGCCAAACTCTGGACTTTGGTGTGACACCTTGGAAATCCAGGTAGTTTAACTTTGTACAAATTTGGTTCACTAAGTTTAATGTAAAAATAAAACATACACAAATACAAACACAGCCATTGTGTGTGTGTGTGTATACAGGGATGCCTATATGTGTATATATAAAACACCTGATTTAATCTTCATCATTCCCCCTGTTCCACACACTCTAAATAATCTGTGAAAGAAACCTAGTGAAGAAAAGAAGGAAGAGGAAAGGGGGTTCCAAAAATTATAACTTGGGTACATATGTTGTTGGGTTTCTTTTTCCTTTAGAGAGGTGGCACATTTTCTGGAAAAAAAATGACTGAAACAGGAGAAATATCAAGTGTATGAGCAAACACCCTTTTGTAGGTCATGCTTTAAACAAGCAGGAGAAAGGTTTTTGATATTCTGCCTTGAGATACAGCCATGTTCAGGCGGGTCTCTGGCTAAGCAGGGGTTCAGGTAGCATCTGTTCCCCTGTGCCCTGCTCTCCAGGCTGCAGGAGTGACCCTGATCCAGGCTAGTGTCACCCACCTCCGCATACCTCCCTCCTTCCTCTTCTCTATGTGTTCGGAGTGTGGAGCAGGGGAGCAGGGGAGGGGTTTCAGGAGTCAGTTTGCTGTGAGGGAGTCTCCTGGAAAATACCCCTTGATACTTTCTTAACCTTGCCACTTGCCCTTCTTGCTAAGTTATGGTGGAAAAACAGAACTGAAATGGAGACAGGGGAAAGAATGCAAATACTGGCACACAAGGAAATACTGAATTACATATTGGTCGACCAAAACACAAATCAACTCAAAACTACAGGAGTCCACCAACATGCACATAAATCATTTATAACGATAATCCAAGGCTGGGTCCAAATCTCATTAAAGTATATGAATCCTTAATCTATTTTGGCAAAAAAGAGCCAATACACATTTTTTCTTTTTATCATAAATTACAGTTCTGTGGCACTGTGCAAATATTACCAAGCTGTAAGACAGCTGTGCTCCATTAAAATGTGTAATGGTCGCTGATTTCTTACAGCACATGGTCATCAGGCTGAATCTACAGCCAGTAATTAGGAAGATGAAATGTTTAATTGTGCCTTAATTTTGATAAAATTTATCTGTCACACATCCCGTAGTCAAGCAGTATGCTCACAAATCAATGTCATCAGGCCTGAGCAAGAACTGAAGCACCACACTCTTGTTTCTGACAGATTCATTTGAATATCAAACTGCTCCGGATGAGCCACCAGACTAGCAAAACAAATAGAAACTTTCCTGATGAGCACAGCTTCTGTGGCACATGTCTCAACACCTAGGCTAAAAGACACAGAGGTCAAAGCAAAAGGCAGGTAGTTGCGTTCAGCTCATGCTCAGCAACGTCCCTGGGCCACCTAAAATATTTTAAAAGCAAAATAACTTCTTATTGACTTCTTAAACTGGACTCAAGGACTGCGAGCTGGAGGCAGTGGTTTTCATTTCTTGCTCCCCCCCCCCCCCCTTATTTGTTCTCCTGCTGAAAAACCATGCAAGGCAAAGCCAGTGCCCATTGTGTAGGCGAGAGGCAATCACTCACTTCCCTGCTGGCAGTACAGCAGTGCACATTACAGCAACCAGTCATGTGCAGATTATTACCACACATATGCATTACTATTTTTTTTTCTTTTCTTTTTTACACCAGAGTCCACATGGCATGTCAAAATGGTAGTGCCCTGCCTGAATAGTGCCCAGTTCCATTTTCTAAAAAATGCATGCTTTGTGTTTAACACATTCAGACATGGGACTCATTTTGTTCATTAATTGTTTTCTCTTTTTTTTTTTCTTTTTCTTTCTCTTTCTCTCTCTTTCTTTTTCTTTCTTTCTTTCTTTCTTTTTTCTTTCTTTTTCTTTCTTCTCTCACTTTGTTTCTTTTTCTCTCTTGCTCTCTCTTTCTCTGTGTCTCTCTCTCTTTCTCTTTCTCTCTCTCCCTCTCTCTTTAGATCAGACTAATAGGAACACTACCCAAGATAGACTAACTACTTTACCATGATGGTGGGCACATCAGCCCCTGCTCCAAAATGTTTCTTAGTTGTTTTCAGTGAATCATTGTTGATATTTCCCACCTGTCCTACTGGAGGATATAGTTGCAATATAGTAGTACCCCCACTACAAGAACTGAACACAGCCGTGCTGGGTTAATGAACATAAGCCTTCCATTGCCTGGGAGAAAAGACAGTGCCCATAACTTCAGATACTGTAGGTGACCCAGACCAGAAACATTGATACATGGTCCAGAGATACTCAGGGAAGCAAGGATAACACCAGTCTTCTTGTGGGTCACAATACAACAGAGCCTACAAAGGGACCGGGGTGGCGTGAGTGAGAGCAGTTATTATCACGTCCTTGATTTGGAGCAAAGCCACGTCAGTCCTCAGTTATCATCATATGGTATTGAGGTTGGAAGAGCTTACCGCCATTTATTTGTTGGACCAAACTTCCTGGTGTTTGGAATCTGGTTTTTTCCCTTTTGCACCTATTGAAGGGTAAGTCTGTGTGTCCAAGCAGAGGCCAAGAGTTCCATTTTTGTTGCCCTAAATTACATCCGTGCACACGCAGCCATGCATTCTGCAGAGAGCTGTAAACAGAAGGTTATTGAAAAACTGGCAAAAAAGACAGCTTTGGTAGCACCTGCAATTCTGATACTAACTCAGACAAAAATTTAGGATAATACTCAGTCTGTTTTTAAGACAGGAGATCACATTTACTGGGTTGCTTACTCATTTTCTCTACAGTACAGTCAGGCGTCTGTCCTTGTTCTTTTATATCTGAGAGCAGGTTTTGCTAACCCTCCCCTGTTAACCTTCAAGCTGATTGTAGTGCCTTTGCAGCTTTTCTACAACTCGTACTCTAGACTCAGAAGATCCTCTGGAATGATTGATCAAATGTCCTGGCTGGGTTGTTCTGTGAAGCCTTGTTATCCCTCTCTCTGCTTAACTGTCACATGAGCTTGATTTTGAAAAGTCTAAAGAGATGAGGGGCCAGAAAGCCAACCTCTCTGCAATAGAAATCATAATTACCTGTACGAATATGTTCCTGCCTTGTTTGTAATCACCTTGATGTTGCATTTCTGCTTTGAGTATAAAATGCATATTTCTTATCAATGATGCCTCTGACACTGCCTCAGTCTTAATCTGAAGCATGCCATTTATCTGAAATGAGTTATTTTTTCTCCTGATAGAATTCTCATATTGTTTTCCACAACCAGAGGCCAGCTTCAACAAATGTCAGAGGATCACAGGCCTGGACTCTGTTTTCTTCTGTAACATCTTACCTAACATTTTGATTTTTCAAATTTTCAGATAAAATTTTATATGATCAGATTTGCAATCTAAGAAGCAGGTAAATTCTTTGAAAATCAGTTAGCTGCTGTGAACAGGCCAGTTGTTGGGGTTTCTTTCCTACTTGGAAACATATATTTACTGGTAGATACTAACTACTCGCATCAAATAGAAACCTCCTGCCTTTCTTAAAAAAAAACACACATGGAATGTTCAAAATCTTGTAAAAATATAATGGGTGACAAAAAATCATAAAAACACTCAAGGATGTTATCTTCATTGAAAATCACCCAATTCTGTCTGCAAAACCAACTATAACTGAGGTATACAATCTAGCTAAGCTCACCAGCTCCTTCTACCTTAGACAAAAGCCAGACAACAAAAATGCTGATTTTGCGCTTCTAACCTATTAGGCAATTTTGATGTAAACAACAATCATTCAATACAAAAAATCATTGAATAGATATGAAGGATTTTTAACAATGGAGAAAATTATCTGCCATTCAGTCCTCTCAGATTTTAGTACTGCTGGTATGCATCGTTTGGATACCAGTAACCTCTGTCTGTAATCCATGACAGAGCACTCTTAAATATTAGTTTGGAGTAGATGTGAGATCTTCAATTGTAAGTGCTGGAAAGGAAGGCTGAAGATAATTCACCACAGCTTTTGTTTCATCAACCTGTTCTGAAATGTTCTTGCTCTCCTTTACTCCCTCTTATATTTCACAACAGTAGTGGAGGCTGTAATAAAAAAAAAATCATTTTTGAATTTTTCAGTTTTGTTCAGTTTGGTTCCAGTTCTCTGATGTTAATGAGATTACAGATCTTAATAGTGATTATGACCGTGTTAGAAGCCTGTAATCTGTCAAATCCTTCTGTAGTTTCTTTTAGCTAAGGTTTCTTATATAATCGTCTGGTTTGCTTATTTACTTAGTTAATTACATGAACTTAATGCCTTCTTGTAACATCTCAAGAAATAAAGCTGGCAATCAAAATGCTTTTGATTACTAATCTTAATTTTAAGATATTTGAGGCAGTCAAGCATAAAGTTATAAATTCCTTCTGAGGCAGACAAACAAGCACGTAACTATGCTGCTGCCATTAGTGTTATCAGAAGATGATAGTCTTTCTTTTTTGCAGTTATTGGGATTTTTTTTCTCCAGACAATCCACAACAGGGGGCTTGGTAGGGTAAGTTTTCAACTCAGCATGAATAAAGTCTGTGGTACATTTTCATGGGTTTCTAGATCACTGTAAATTATCTGAGCCAAAATCTTAATGCAGCCTGTTCACACTCAAGCAGAAGTCTCACCACTTACATCAAAAGTTTTGTTGTCTGAGGAGTGACAAAGACCTTTCATTATTTATTTGTATTAGACTACCTACCCGCACAGAAAATGAAAAATGGGTGCCTGCCACAGACAGCTCACAGCCTGGCTTTCTGAAGAGACAAAACAGATGATGGAGAGAGACAAATAGTGTGGGTAAGTGAGGAAATGAAAAAAATGAAAATGTTTTGCTGCGTAAAAAATAGACTCCTCTCTCTCTGCTTAGTCATTGTCAATGGGCATTCTTCTGCTGACACTGTGTTAAAAACTAATTGTAAAGATGAAATTACAGGAGCATAACATTGCAGATTTCTGGATTTAGACAGAAGCTTTTCCCAAGCATAACAAGTGCTATTAAGAAGAGAGTAATGATGCTCATTGTCGAAATCACTGAATTTTTGAGTCAATATCAATGCAATAGTCTATTATTATCCTTCCTAACCTCCAATTAAAAGAAAGATTCTCCTGTAACCATAAATATGATCATTCTGCAATTTAACTAAGGTCAAAGTTAATGCCTTTAACTATTCCTTCACACCATTCTAGTCCAGTTCCAATTTTCCAAAGGGAACAATGTGAAATACATCAAACACTAACTTGAGTTAGTTTGTGTCCATCAGTCTTGCCTGCATATTATGTCTCTTCCTCAATCTTTTTCTCCCAACTTTATAACTGGCAGAATATGTAGAAGACTGGCTTTCCCGTGAGAAGATCCTTTAAGATCAATGAACTGCCAGTGGATGTAGCAAGCTGCTTTAAAGACCAACTGCAGAAGTACTCTAAGACTGAAAAGTCTGTGATGTTAAAAATCAAGTGCTCATCTAGTTTTTGTGTTTGCAAATGGGGTGGCACAATGGTACCTCATTGATCTGCAGATGTTACAAGCATGCAAATTGATCCTCAGTAATGTGACAATGTTACACAAACCTACATTTCACTTGGCAGCAACTGAACCAAAAAACATCATTAGAATTCAGCAAACATGCTAAAATAGTCTGACAAATTCTGTAAATGAACATATGAGAGGTCATAGCTATCACAGCCAACATCATAATCTCACTTCAGAACAGTATATTGTCCTGGTAAAAAACCAATGGAAAGAAAAAAATCTATATATCTTTAAATCCTCACCTACTGAGGATCTTTTTAACTATTTTTTCAAAGACCTCAGGAAATCAGTGTCAATGGGTCAGTAGAGTGAAAACTAAAATGTTCAGGAATGACTGCAAGGTGTAGAAAGTACACTTCAAAATTATTTGGAAGGAAAAGAACATGCTGCTTACATAAAACTCAAATTAGTCATTTTACAATAGTTTTTTAGCATGTTTTCCCTACCTCTATCCTTTGGTCATTTCTTTGTACATAACATTAATAATATTAACCTATATATGTATATGAGTACCACTATTAAGAAGCTGGTGATAAATAATGCCTTTTTTGTGTATGAATTTTTTACTCATCTGATCAGGGAGGAGGAATAATGCAATGTAATTAGAAGACCATGAAGCCCCCAAAGAGGGAAAAGACATTTCAAATAAGTTGCAATTAAGCAAATAATTTTTCCTGTTTGCAGCATCAGGATACAGCATTTCATGTGCTGAAAAAACCTAGAAAACATCAACTGTTTTGAGGAAAGCCCTTAGAAAAGAAAAGTGAAGTCTGTTGAATACATTTTCAACATAAACTGTTCATCCATTTCTATTTAGGATTTATTTCTTAGCACCCTGGTTTAGAAGGCTACAAGCCAATACTTGGTTGTAGTCCAACAACATCCCACATCCCCCAGGCAGATGATTTTACATTATAATAAATTAATATATTTTAAAACAAAAGCCACACATGAACCTAAAAAACCATCTGCCAAATAAGGTGCCCCTACTCCTAGGGCAGTATTTGGATCCTGGCAAAGAAAGGTAAAGGGATCACTAATTTTAAGGAACATGCTTAAATTCAGGATTTTCTGGATTATCAGAACCTGGCACAACCCCAAATATCTGAAAGCTGCTTCCTCAGAAAAATGGGCTCCACAGTACTGACAGCGGGAACAAAGCCCCATCTCCAGCCTGCGGAACGCAGTGTCCATCTGGACAGTGGCCACGGCAGCGAGTGACGGGGGCGAGTGTAGGAGTGGGTCCAGCCTCCAGGTTCCCACTCCAGTGAGCCGGTGGTAGTGCACCTCAGCACAAGAGGCTCGGCTCGGGCCAGCCAATCTGCCTCTCTGCAGTTGTATGGGCTACATACCATGACACCACAAGCTGCCAGGCTGTTGCCCACACTGCTCTTCCCCGGCAGTGCGTGCCCGAGCCCTGCCATGCCTCCGCTCTGCGGTTTTACCCTCGCCGTGGAGGGGGAGCAGGGGCTTTGTCCTAGAAAAGGACAAAAACCCCGCCGGACCTGTTGGACCATTTGTTACCAGCTGTAAAAAATGATAGTAAGGAAGCAAATGAATGCAAACCTCATGGAGCAGTTCCATGGTTACGATAAAAAACCATTCAATTTATACTGTGTCTTAAGACAGGCTCAGTGTCTAAATTCTTAACCATCGTGGTGAACGCGACATTCCCCAATCCAACCGTGCGTTGGGGACATATCTGCCATACAATCACAGCATTGCTTTCAGGGAGCACTGTTAGATTTGTCGTATGTGCAATAATTGGCTTTTGTTTGAGCTACTTGGACCAGAAAAAAAAAAACAACTTCTCCTGCGCTGACCCTGGGCGCCAGCCATATTGAAGAGTGAAGGGTTGTTGGCCTGCGGTGCCAACATACTCCACCTTCACGGGGAGGCCATGCCCCTCACGCTCCAGCAATGCCAGACGGCGCTCGGATGAGGCGGGCTGGGTCTGGCAGGTGGCGGCACAGGAGGTAGTAAGTGAGAGCAGCACAGCATAACTGGCTGAAGCGTAGCAGTAGAATAATATTCTTGCGTCCTCAAAACTGTAGGAGTGTTTTTGACTTTGACTGCTTCCAATACCTAACAAATATGAGATCATGGCTTCTGGCATAAAAAGGACGAGTTCGTTGCCATGCCAGTAAAGCTGCCAGTGGTGGGAGGAGGTGTCACCTACCCTGTCCCAACAGGTAGTCCACTGACTTCAAACCAACATCAACTCCTCCTCTGTATGCTGCCCCAAAGTGCTTTATATTCACCCAGTCAACACCCATGCAAGCCAGCAGCTCCCCCAAAGGGATCCTTCATGTAGCAAATCCCCCTTTTTTTTGAACTGGGAAGGGCAGTGTGGTGTGCAACCTCCTAGGCTGGCTTTGTTTGCTGTTTTAACTCTTTGCAGTAAATAACTCTTTGTTTTCAAAATGTGCTCCTTCTAAGGAACACAGATCTATGGAAGTGAATGAGCAAAAATTGAAATGCGAGAGCACAGGCAGATGAGCTTACAAGCACTGGGCCCAAACAGCCAGAAAACTTCACTATGCAATAAAAGTCCATGAATAATTGATTTCACTAGTTGAAATGAAGACTCGTTTTTGAAAAGCTGGGTTTGGTACCAAAAATAGAAATACACTGGACAGAAAAACGTTGCAGTGCAACATTTTAACAAAGTCATTCTCCAAAATGTGTACAAACACCCCATTTTCCAATTATAAATATTTCAACACCTAACATTTTTTTTGGCCAGAAATCCTTGTATCTGCCAGCTAATTTAAAGGAGAGCAAGTTTGAAGCAGGGGTTTGCACTCTGGAGGATCTATCTGTTCCATCAGTAATTGCATCTGTGATTTATGGGTGAGACTGCCAGAAAGTAGAATAAAGGGAATGGCTCTAAACTTCAGTGACACCTATTGTTCTGTTGGATGTATGCCAACAGAGAGTATGCGCATGTGTGTAAACGTGTGTGTAAAAAATACTACGAATTCATATCATTGTGCTGATATTTGGATTGTTTCTGGAATACCGTTAGAAAAATATCTTGGATTTGAATTCACTGCAGTTATAGCGAGATTATAGTAATGAACTGTCCTTCATGAATCCTCCAGACCAATTTGGCCTTTCATCTGGCTAGACATTTGGCCAACACAGTTGTGAAATGCTGAGGTACAAGGGACATGGTCAGAAATATACAGGTACAGTAATAGCACAATGAATGAGACGTCCTGTTTACATCAGGAAGGGCATCAACCAATAAGGATTTTGGATGACTTCTATATACACCAACTGAACCAAATGAGGGGTCTGAAAGATTTTTTTTCTGTTATTTGGTTTCTAAAGCAAAGAGAGAAAATAACATTGATTGGAAAAGATAACTTCTTGTTGTTCTTTCTGCAAAGAATTCTCCCACCCCACCAACGGAGTCTGGTCCAGGCTCAAGAAGCACAAGTATGCCAATGGAAGGTCATCTGGGAGTTTGCCAGAAAACCAATAAGGAACCCATAGGAATTTGATCTAGAGAAATTTTGTTTTGTCCTAAAAAAACACTTGCAAAACAGAGACTGGCTGCTGCTTTCGTGGTTTTGCTGCTGATTTGATCCATTTCCACTTGCAAGCCTTCACTGGTATCGGCTGCACCGATGTTTGCCTCTGAGAACAAGTTAGCAGCAGCTGCGTGATTCTCTCCTCTCACAGCTCATATGGGAACATTCAACAGGAAAGCCTGAGGAATTGTTTTGCACTTTAAGGAAGCACTAAAGGAAAAAGAGGAAGGGTAAGGTAAATGACAGAAAAAGACAATGAGATCCATCCATTTTGGAGAATGAGCCAAATGTGAATAGAGCAGAGAAAAGATCAGCTTTGTCTGCAGAAAGCTGATGTGCAGCTCTGGGCACAGGTTTCTACATTTCTTGCACTTCATGCTTCTCTCATCTGAATCCTTCTGCTGGTAAGTGTTGTACATTATGATCAACTTCTACGTTACCATGGAGAAAAGGAGACACAGGGAGAGAATGGATGTAAAAAGACAATGACGAAGAACTATCTAAAAAAAAAAAAAATCTGTGCTTTTAGAGATACTTGTTTTTGAAGGAACAGTGGAATCACTTAAAATCGGGTCTTTAATTTTAATGGAGAATTGTCACTGAAGAGTATTTTTAAAGTAATACCACAGCAGAAAGGCACTTCTGAAGAAAGTCCTTGCAGCTATGGAGTTATGTAACTGTGGTTTTGGTCAAACTACATTTCTGTTCTGGGGAAATATGAAAAAAAGGTATACAATGATTCACTAGGCTTTTCTTCTTTAAGAATTCTCAACTGAATTTTTTCAGTTCCTATGGAAGAAGCCACTGAGCATTTCTTGCTATTTATAATTTCTGCAAATGTAATCTCAGATCTGAAAAGAAAAAGTGATATTCTTTCTGGGTTGAGTATCACTACAAATGGCAAAAGGCCTGAAAGGCATATTCTGTTCCTAAATTACCTGAATGCAGTGCAACAAAATTCAGACTATCTAGAATGCAAAATGCAAGCAAAAATCCGTTTTGCACCAATATCTATGCTAATTCTTCAGGGAGTATGAAGAGAAATCAAAGTGCGCTCTTCTTTTTGGTAAAATATGTATGATTCTGATTCAAAGCAAGCAGAAATATGAGGTGAAAGAAGGTTCTTGATCTAGAATGGAACCAAGCTTTATGGTCCAGTGAGATTACCAGGTCAGAAGCTTAATGTGGGAGCCAGTGAGCAGGCCCATCAGAGTAATGAAAGAGTCCACGAAAGGGACAGACCCTGAGACATCTCCCAGGTTAAGGCGACAGAAAAAGCCTCTCCCAGGACGCTTTGTTCCACTATGCTAATGTTCCCCACTTCTGTNCCAAAATAAAAACCTGGAGCCCCAGGTGTTTGGGGTTTTTGTTACTAGAACCCTCCACGCTTTGCCTTGATAAACCTGCTCTGTGGAACTCTGTGTGGAGGCCCTTCCCGTCTCTTTGCCATCAGTTTGTCGAAGAAGCTAGCTGGTGCGTGAGTGTGTGTGAAGTGACCCTGCCAAAAGCAGTTTCACTCCGGAGGCGCTTTTGGAAGGTCACAGCATTTTACCACCCAGCAAACCCCAGTCTGGCCTGCAGCAGGTTAAGTTTCATTACTTCCAGTGAGAATCATGTCTTCTTTTGTCAGCATATTTACAAGTCATAGAATCATAGAATCATTTTAGTTGGAAAAGATCTTTAAGATCATTTAGTCCAACCATTACGGTAATAACACCAAGTCTGCCTTTAAACCATGTCTCTAAATGCCACATCTACATGCCTTTAAATAGCTACAGGGGTGGTGACTCTATCGCTTCCCTGGGCAGCCTATTCTGATGCCTAAACACCCTTTCAGTGAGAAACTTTTTCCTAATAATCAATCTAATCCTCTCCTGGTGCAACTTGAGGCCATTTCCTCTTGTCCTATTTCTTGTTAGTTGGGAAAAGAGACCAGCCTCTACCTGGCTGCAACCTCCTTTCAGGTAGATGTAGAGAGTGATAAGGTCTCCACTGAGCCTCCTTTTCTCCAGGCTAAACAGCCCCAGCTCTCTCAGCCACTTCTCACAGTACTTGTTCTGTAGACTATTCCCCAGCTCCATTGCCCTTCTTTGGACACTCTCCAGCACCTCAATGTCCTTGTAGTGAGGGGCCCAAAACTGAACACAGGATTCAAGGTGCAGCCTCACCAGTGCCCAGCACATGGGAACAGTCACTGCCCTGGTCCTGCTGGCCGTGCTATTACTGATACAAATGTTGGCAAGTACTTGTATTTGCCTGAAATTCTGCACCAATATTTTTTTATATTTACAATATTGCATTTGGAATAATAACTATTTTATTGGGAAATAAGTTCTGCAAGTTTGACTACATCATTTTACTAAGGTTGGGCTCAAGGAGTATACATTGATTATCATGCCACACACTGGAGCTTATAGATCTGGTCTGGTATTTTTTGAAACACTACATTCATTGGGTGATGAAGCCCTGCAATAAAGGGAAACTAATGGAAGTAATTAGGAAAGAACACCTGTCGGTGGAAGACTGCAACCCCTACATTGACCATAGCCAGAAATTGCTCCCAATTGTTATTCACAACAATGGAAGACCTCTGGACTGTGAATGCAGGCAATGATGGACTGCAATAAAATTTGCAAATGAGTTTTCACATTGTCCCATAAAATTCTATGACTTTGTCAATCTGTGTTGACACAGACCAACACATGCCTAAACAATAAAGTGATGTAAGAAAGGTACTGATCGCTATTGTTGGTGAAAAGTATATTTGCACTTCTGAAGGATCTGCAACCAAATTTTCCATTGTTCAAAACGGGTGTGAGAATATTGTTTCTGTCCTAATCGTTGGTGAAAGTTTAGCCTTATGGAACAGGCTAGGTCAGCTAGCACTCTCCGTTCCACAGGCACAATAACAAAGTTATTGGTAAGTCAGCAAAGCTGTAAGGAAAATGCCTTTCTGCACTGCGTGGTTTAGCCAGCAGATGACACAGAACTGCTCATTTTACTAGCAATACATGTAGACAGAAACTGTCCACAAAAGGACCCATTTTTGACTTTAAGGACTACAGGGATAGAAAGAATTAGTCAGCACGGGCTTGTCTTGCAGTTCTCAGTTGGAAAATAAATATTTGACACACATTTTAATTACTCAGTTTTCCCTGTGAAAATAGGGCAGTGGAGGGGAGGAGATGCAGCAACAGTATTAGAGGGTGAGGAAGAGGTGTGGGAGAAAAGAGATGCTAAGAGGAGTCTGTTTGCCATGACATCTATGGACTCAGCATGCTGTGTGTGAACCATATGCATTTGCATGTGAACCATGAAAGACCTATGAACACCAGATCTTCATGTCCTTCAAATGACCATGGTGTCAGCAAGGGAGAGACTGGCAGGATTGACAAAAGATCTCCAGTAGAAACCTGAGAAGTCAGTCAAATGTTGTTTTTGAAATTCTTATCACCAAAACATCAGAGAAAAATATTCTTCCTAGTTTATAATTGTGTGACTGTTTTTCAATTATTATTATTCTCCTGTAAAACATGTATATAGTAATTGTTTTAAATAGAACAGGCAGCTCCCTTTCCCTTACATATTCTTCCCCTTACTGCTGTAGTGTAACTAAATGAGACTATTTCATGCCTCCAAAAAAGCCCAACCACAAAATGAACATTTAATCAATAGACTTAATTTAATTCAATAACAATGAGCTGACTCTCTTCAGGGCCTAATTTTCTGTTCTCTACAGATAGTAGAACCGAATTTTTTTGTTACTGCAACTGTTTACATACAATGAGACACAAAACTGTGTATAGAAATTGATTAATTAGAAAACTATTAAAGGACTATAAATTGTAAAATAATTATAACTAAAACAACACTGATTTTGCTTGAGTAGAATCTTGCACCCATAATTTAAATGTGGTTTTCAGAACACAGATAATCACTGCCACATTTTGTTCTCTCTCCTCTTTTCTTCATCTTCTCTTTTTTCATTTTATTTCTCAGGAACCAGGTACAGACAAGGTTTCTGCAGATACGCTCACATCCTTATGTGTTTCACAGAACCTTCCAGTTCAGAAGACTTCTTCTGCAAATAGCTTTTACTCACAATGTAGAAAAGCATCAGAAAGAGGTACCAAGACAGTTGTCTCTGTCTTATTTGTTCTCTCTTAATAATTTGTTCAAAGCCTAACAGTGATTTGTAGAAGGAACATACTTCTTACTCTTAGTTCCAACCCATCCAAACTATGCATATCAGGCTATACCTGTCTGGTAACAGTATAATTTTCACACATAGAAATACAACATTTTACTGAATTCATCCAAAACTTTGTCTTAAATTCCCACTCACATTGAAGAGGAAAACAAAAGATTAATTGGAATAAAAGTTTTCAACAATGAAGAATTCAAACAACAGATTTACTGAAGGTTCTGTAGTATGAATAAAGAAATACATAAGGTTTTTGTGTTTCCTCTGCCTTAGTCTTTACTCGTAGCAAGCTATTAAAGTGGTAAATAGTAGAAAGGAGATTAACATGTTCACCTCCTTCTCCGAAATGGGGAAATTTGTCACACATTTTGTGAGATGAGACAAGGGCACAAACAGTCAGCACTGCACCCATTCTACAGAGAGGTTCAGCCACACACACTCTGGAGAACAGATCTTAGCAGTGCACAGAGGCCACACTTGGGCAACAGGCACAGGTTGTAACAAGGAAAACTGAAATGAGATGCCAGGAAACAATGGTTCACTGTGTAGGAGGTCAAACACTAGAACAAGTTACCAGAGAAACTGTGAAAACTCTGTCCTTGGAGACACTCAGACTTGCCCAGACAAGGTGCCTGATGCAAATAGCCTTGTGTTGAGCAGGGGTTTGGACCAGATAGGTGGCCTTTTCCATTAATTTTCTTCCTAAACTGCTCTATGACTTTATGAGCCTATAGAGTGGCATTGCAAGTTGCTGGAAAGGGGAAAGCCCTGCCCCCACACTTCCAATGAAGTTTCTTTAAAAAAATCGATAACCACCCTTTCTTGAGTCACTGTGAGACAAATGAAAAAGGTGTTTATAATGGAGCAGCCTATAGTCAGGTCCACAAATTTTTTTGCAGTTAGGAGGAAGATGAAGCCAAATTACTCACTGCTAATGCTTGAAATAAAAAGAAGACTGAATATGAAGCAAAAAAAAATACAAACCTCCCTCTTTTCCAGGAAGGGAGACCTATCACATATCTCTGGACATGGAGCTCTGTAGTGAGACCATGGAGAGAACACGAGTCATGATGAATATGTCCGAGATTCATTTTTTTATGAGAATAGTTCCTAATCCCAGATAATGGCAATCATGTTTAATGATAATTTCACTAAATATGAAATTTTTACCTTTTTGTTGTCTATTTTTCTTTAGGGAAATTCTCATCAGCAAACACAAACATGCAAAATAGATGGACGGATAAAGACTGCATGGGTGCCAATACCTTAACATAACTTTAAAATTAAAAATAACCATTTAAGTTATAGGTAGTTGTTTTATCTGGGCCACATGATACATAATTGTTCCTCCTGGGAATGTTTCCAGCATAAGCCTTATACTGAGACATGCTTGCCTTCTTTGCAGTCTGGCTTTTGTCTGATAAAGTGCTAATGAGCAGCATGGATGGGGCAATTCACCTGGAGCTTGTTGAACATCATGTAATAACTTCAGTCTTCTCTCTTAGGTTTGTATCTTCCTTGGCTTAGTCTCGGTTACAGCTGAACAACCAGGAATAGTTTCTTTTTAGTATCACGGGCTGGCAGCCTTATTCAAATTGAACAGTTCTTTGCTCTCAGCAAGATCTCCTAAAATGTGGAAACTCAGCTTGTTCTGCAGAGGTTGATCTGCACAGGACAAGGTGTGAGGTTAGAGCTTGAGGTGGGACATCTGGCAAGCAAGTGTGGAACATTACAGTACTAATGTAGAGTAAAATTGTGTAGAGGGAAATTATTTGTGATTTGCTTTATGCACAGAGATCTTCCTGCATAAAATCTTCAAGAAAGGCCTCACCAGGTACTTGAGGAAACAACTAAAACACTGAGTTTTCATTTTTGTCACATATGTGTATTTAGAAGCATATGTATTTAACATGTTAACTGATGCAGAAATTATGGCTAAACTCTTTAGTATTCAAGACAACAGTTATCAAACTTTTATTTTAGTTTTCTGCTAATGAAAGGGAGTGGATCAGGTATGAGAAGGGGGAGAGAGAGTGGGACAGGGAATATGTAAAATCTTCATGAAAAATATTTCTTAAATAGGAAAAGATTTTGCTAGCCCAAAAGAATAAAGAAATCTAAGAAATCTGGCAGTTGCACTGCAAAGCAGTATAAGAGACATATACTAGGAATCAAAATCAGAGATTGTTGGTTATAATAACTATGTTCAGTGTAAGATAAGGTATTCTTATGGAAGTAACAAAATTGTAGTATGTGTCTGTGTGTATTTTGAGTTCAGTATATAAATTTGTGTGCAATACCTTTTTCCATTTAAATCTCATTAGTTCCTACACAGTATTTCTGAATTTATTCTTTATGCATAATAACCAAGAATTATCTCAAAGGACCTCACAATGCTAAGACATCCCCCTAAGTTCCTGATTAGAAAGTATTTGCTAGGTGTTGGATTAATCTCATCTGAGCATTAGCCACGTCTAATCAGTCACTCTAGTAATTGGAGAGGATCCAGCTTTTCCAGGGCATGTTTCACCTGGTCTCTAGGACAAGTACCTTAGAATGAGATGAACCCCACTAAAGCACGACTTACCCTATCTGCTTCTGTTAGGACAGAAGGATTTCTCTCCTGTAGTCATCTAGCGCTCTTCAATGGCTTCAGAGAAAGCCTACACAATTATTTGTGATTCAGTGTCTGACTTTCAGGTGACTGAAGTATATGCATAGATTAGTAAATATCCACCAAATGTTATTCCAAGAAAATTCCAACAACCTACCAGTTGTGGCAAAACCAAGTTCTGTTTCCAGAGCAAAACTCATTATCTCCTTAATATAAGCCTATAAGCAGAATAAATATAATACAACTGAGCAAAGTAACATTAAGAGGGAAATAATTTAAATTTTGCCAGGAATCACAGCCAGGCTTTGCATTACTCTTTCAGTACCCTAATTCATGGAGCCCTTTCCAATACGTCTCCTGTCCCAGTTGCCACCTACTGCAATGACTGGCAGGCAGCAATGGCTCCATATGGCCTTTTCATTTCTTATTGTCATTTCTGGCATGTGTCACACTAATTTTTGGCCCACCAGAAAGGTGTGGCTGTGCTGGCGTACAGCAGTAGGACAGGAAGAGCTCACTTTTGTGCATGTTGAAAAGGCCCCTCATTCTGGTCACAGTCACCCTGGGCATCTGTGATCGAGCAGGCTTTGTCAGAAGCCTTGGATCCACTTGCTCTGGTGTCCTATTCACTGTCTTAAAAAAAAATAAAAGCAAATTATTAACAGTAGCAGTTCCACTATATTATATATTCATCCCCATAATAGCAAGATATAAAGTATTACAACCAAATTATTTCCCAGGTTTTGAAAATTGCTTGAAAGACTTAATGTCCTTTTGTTTAATTTAGTTGATGTATTTAGGTTGACCAAGAATGATTTTTAATATTTAGTAGAATAAAACTTATTTTTTCAGAGCATGGGAATAATTTATCCCAGGCATTGACAAACAAAGGGATGTATAGAGGATATCCATGCACATGGCAAAATCTCAGTCTGCAGTTGGCCTAGTAATAGAGAACTACTGCTGGGAAGTCAAGGTCATTTCCAGTGTGTTAATCTCAAAGCATCAGGACAAGTTCATGCTTTTAGTTTGATAAATATGGAAAATCCACATAGTAGTCTGGGTAATTAAAACATTGGATGCCCCACTGGTCATTCCTAACTCAGTTATCAGCAAGAATCTCACTAATCATAAGTCAGGGATGAGTCTGTGCATGTGCTGTACATGTGGCTTTCTGCATATGTCTGCACATCATTTCACAGGAAACTATTTCACACTACACCAGCTTGGTGAGTAGCTGTTGTTCACACCCACCAAGAAATAAGTACATGTGAGAATAATACCTTTACAACTTTGAAATGTCCTTAGACAGACTTTTAATCTCCAGGCCATCAACCTGCTGTGAACTCTCCTCTTGACTTTTCACACTTACAGAGAACAGGAGTCAAGCAACACACCATAAGGCAATACGAAAAGACAGAAAAATTCTGGGAAGTGCAAAATTAAGTGCAAATAAAAATATGTCATCTTTTAAAAATATGTGGCTGTTTCATCATATATTTACACATAAGCATGCATATACTGATATAAATTTGATTAGTAAATTAGATTGCAGTGCTCAAAATGCAAGATGATACTGATGTATTCTAACAATAGTCTTCAGTTCCATCTCCTTGGTGTCTGCTCCATATGTCATGGCTGGCACAAAAACACCAGTAGTTAAAACACCTGTGTTTTCACAGATTTCCCACTAACGTTAAGTTTAACCTCTGAAGATCTTTTCATTCAGTCTGCTACTATTATTTGTATATTGAACAAAATATATATCTCACTTAGTAAGGATATAGCACAACAAAGTTCTTGACCTCAGGGTTTTTCAGCTCAAGGCCTTGATATGGTGCTAGTATAAACCTTGATATCAACATCGATTGATCATTTTTAGGGACAAAAACAAAAGAAGAAATACAAGGCAATGACTACTTATCTGCATCATTCTAAAGAGAGAAAATGCAAAACTGAAGGGCATATCATGCTGAATAGGAGACTTAGTATTTAATGATAACAGATTATAGCATTTGAAAATTTTGTGTTTTAATTTCTCTTTTTCTGGTTTTGTTATATTTCCTTTGTAAGAGGTCTGCTAGTCCATGATATAGAGTAATGGTCACTGGATGGTGAAAAGCAATAATGTGAGTTAAGGATGGATTTGAAAGGGGAGGGTCTTGATGGCTGGCTCAGTGGAGGCAGAAGGTTGTTTCAAGGACATGGAAAAATCTCACACAAAGGATAATGGGAAGAGTTCATGGAAGGAGAAATGAAATAGAAAGCACACTAGTGATAGGAAACCAGAAATAGGAGGACAGGAGAATCCAACAATTTGAACATGAAGAATCTTGGTCATGTAAAAGACAAAGATTTCAAATGAAAAGGAAGAAACTTGAAGTCATCATCAGTGGTTTATGGCCTTCAGGAAACTGGGATAAAGGGAAAGGGAAATGGGGAGCAGAATACTCTGTAGATGAAGAGGAGTGACCACAGCATCAAGAGGTGAAAAAATATGAGGCAATGTATTTTAGTGAGAGAATTACTGAAACAGTCAATTAAATAGTTAGGTAGCTAAATTTCAAGAAAATTATTTATGGGAGGTGAGTAGGCATATATGCCGTGTCAGATTAGCTTAAAACCTAAATTTCTGTCTGTGAAGACAGGGTTTTACAAAACTTATTTTCTTACTCTTCTGGGAGGGAGTATTCTCTGTTCCTTAGTTTGCTGCAAGGGAGCTAATCCTTGATCCTAAGACCCTTGATCCTTAATATCACTGGGATTCACAAAACCTGAGGGGTAACTTCAGTCCCTTTAATGTGTTAACATCAATTTGCTAGCTGAATGTTGGTTTTTGTTTTTTTTTTTTTAGTTTACTTACACAAGACAGCAGAAAGTTGAAAATATGATTACCAACCAAGAGTAGCCAGGTAGAATTGTGTTTTGCACACACTGCTAAATGCCCCAGATTCTTCAGATTTCTCATTACCTTTTCCTCTCAAACTGCATCATCACACAAGCTGCATCATGAACAAGCCTGTGTCCCTAGATATAGCAGATGTATAATACTTTCTAAATTACTCAGTTAACCAAACATTCCGTCTAAAATAGCTCTCCTCTTCCTTGCCACCATGGCCACTTGAATCGTCCTGGTCTGGACACCAGAGGAAGTGAACAGAACATCTCTCTGCACAGAGTGAACAGATGGGACAGCCCATCCAATTTAAAGAAGTCAGAATGGTAGTTGTTTCCATTGGACTTTTTCATTTGCAAAGAATGCCTCTTGGTAGGACAGTTTTGGTTTACTTTAAACAATTCACAAAAATTTCACTCTACAATTGCCTGCAACAAAATGTCACCTCCCTGTAAAGAACGATTAAGACAGGCAACACTGAACTTCACAAACAGGCTGTCTGACAATCTTGTTCCGTCAATACATGCTAGGGAATCATCATCCAAACAAACTAGAGAAGCTGTCTCTTTTGACATCTGCTCCTGTTTCAGTACATGAATTATCCTCTTGGGTTATCCCATTTTCAGCTGCTTCAGCACCAGTGCCATCTCACAACTTACCTATTCCAACAATTTGTCCATCTTTTTAACTGTATGCATAAAGGAATAAATAGTATAGAAAGAATACCCAGAGAAATATCACTGGCATTTTCTGGGATGACAGCTATATAAAATGGGAGCACAGAAGGCTATGGGTTGACATGGAATTCTTAAAAATTCTGCATATGTCATTAATAAAAAGTTTTAAGCAGTCAGTGCTAATAGTCTGTAAATATGTGAAGCAGTGAGATTAATCTGTTTATTGACATTGCACTAGTAATGAAAACCTCCGCCCTTCTTTTGGTATCTTTTCTAATTAAATAGTAAGGATTCTGAGCAAGGACAGTATCTCTCTATCCCCTGAACAGGTCCGAGGAATGAAATTTCTGTCTCATTTTGACTTTTACATTTTTTAAGGCCATTGTTATTTATTTTCATTAGTGACATAGACAAAGGAATCGCCCTCAGCAGATATGCCGATGACAACAGCCTGAGTGGTGCAGTTGAGACGCCTGAACAACAGAGGGATCTGGACAAGCTTGAGAAGTGGGCCCATGGGAATCTCATGCAGTTGAAAAAGATCAAGTCAAGGTGCTGCACCTGGGTCAGGACAACCCCCAGTATCAATCCAGGCTAGGGGATAAACTGATCGAGAGCAGCCCTGCTGAGAAGGACTTGGGGGTGCTGGTGGGTGAGAGCCTGGACATGAGCTGGCAATCACAGAATCACAGAATCAATTAGGTTGGATAAGACCTCTGAGATCATGGAGTCCCACCTATGACCAAACACCACGTCAGCTAGACCCTGGTACTAAGTGCCACATACAGTTTTTCCTTAAACAGAATGACTCCACCATCTCCATGGGCAGTTCATTCCAATGTCTAACCACCCTTTCTGTGAAGAAGTTCCTCCCGATGTACAACCTAAACCTCCCCTGGCACAGCTTAAGACTGTGTCCTCTTGTCCTATCATTAGCTGACTGTGAGAAGAGGTCAACCCCCACCTGGCTACAACCTCCTTTCAGGTAGCTGTAGAGAGCGATGAGGTGCTCCCTGAGCCTCCTTTTCTCCAGGTTAAACAATTCCATCTCCCTCAGCCATTCCTCATCGGACTTGTGCTCCAGATCCTTCACCAGCTTTACTGACATTCTCTGGACCTGCTCTAGGAGCTCAATGCCCTTCTTGTAAGGAGGGGCCCAGAACTGAATGCAGGATTTGAGGTGCGGCCTCACCAGTGCTGAGTTCAGGGTGACAATCACTGCGCTTGTCCTGCTGATCACGTGTAGTGCTCTATTTCCCAACTCACTTTTCTTACTAAATGTCTGCCCCTCCCATATTGTTCTCTCTTCCCTGCCCCTAGTCCTGGCCACTTCCTCAGTTTTTCCCTATTGGTTCCGGTACCCCAACTCCGCCCATGTACCCCAAGTGCCCTGAGACCATTCTCTCCACCCCACCTCGTCCCCATAGAGAAGCCTGATACTGCCTGCCTTGTGGTCTCTCTGCGTGTGGGAACCTGTGTGTCACCATGTGAGAGTAAAGTTCTTCTGTGGTCCCCATGCGGAGGCCTCTTCTCTCCTCCTTTATCGCCACCGTGTTGTGGGGCCGACAGCCAGCCGGAGCAGGAGCGCGGGCCGCCTGGAAGGGCTACGGGAAGCGGAACAGCCC